>JAFFST010045881.1:7931-15431 GCA_022414735.1 Noturus placidus | reverse complement strand
GAGTAAAGCTGCATTATAAAGCCGACTCACGACTTCAGTCAATACGTTACGTCAGTGTTTACATGTGTGAAAGTTCCAGAATCAGAATCGAGCTTAAAAGTGACACACCCCTGTTTTAGACAAACTCCGCCCCCAAGATCCGTAACTTTCAGGTGACTTCTGAATACCGGTGTGGAATTTCAGTAGTGCATCTGTATCAGTATTAAACTCTGAATACACATCGTCATATACAGAGTGCAATACAATTCATCTTCTTTCTTTTCATTTATTCATATACAGTTAGAGGTTGTTTAGTTGATCATCATGTTAATGTCTCGGCTTCCAAAACAGATTCATGTGGAGAAAATGTCAAAGACTTACAGCACAATTAAAAACCTCACTCCAATTATAAAAAGCACCCGTGTTACAGTCTTCTTTATTCAGTGTGCCCTTTATCAACTTCTGTTCATGAGTCACACACATCACTTAAATCTGCAGTTTTCATGCATGCACGGGCACACACACACACACACACACACACACACACACACACACACACACACACACATTTGCCCTTTCAGAACAACAACAAAAATTTTATTGTGGTGAAGTCAGCATGGCAAACAAACAGCCAGTAGGGAGCTTGAGTGTGTGTGTGTGTGTGTGTGTGTGTGTGTGTGTGTGTGTGTGTGATAAAATGGCTGATAAGACCTTGCACCTCTTGGCATTCTGCTCTCCATCTCCCTCTCCTGCTAAGTTATTAAAATCAGCTGAACCCATTATACAGGTTAATTAGTACAAAAGCGTTAAAACTCCCAGAATTCCCTGCTCTGACCTCCAACACACCGCTACACACTCCACGTGCACACTTTTAGAACCTCATGCTTTTTTTTCTTGTACTCTCTTTAAGGGCCTAAATGCCAGCTGTCAATCAAAACATGAACACAATCGTAATTACGGCTCAGAAGTGTGCATGAGATCTTCATCAAACCCACAATCCACCATCTGCTGCTCTGAAACATCTAAACCACCATCAGGGCAAAGCTGAGGAGCGCTGACTACCTGTACTGCCCTTGTTTACAGTCCACAGCACTTCCCTACTTAGTCATTTCTACTAGATAATCATTTCTGAGTTCCTTAGTTTGTAAGTTCCCAAGTGCCTTATGTCCTGAGTTCCTCCTGTCAGGTCCACTCTGTCTCACAACTGCAATTCCCAGCATGCACCTGAAACATGGTGGAAATGGATTACAACTCCCAACTCCACCCACCTCCAGTCTCCAGAGGAACAGGTGTAGTTACTCTGCTTTACCAAGCCGTGGTATTGATCTTTGTTGTTCTGTTGGTGTTTTTTTTTAAAACTTGTATCCTGTTTACTGATCACCTGACCCTGCATGACCCTTCACCTGTACACCATTTTGGATTTGTTTGCTGGACTTTGCTTTAATAAACTCTCTCACTGCATTTGCGTCAGTCTCTACACCGTGACACTAATGTCTTTAATTTGTAAGTTTGGTCATTTCTATATTTATAGTAACAGCATTATTATGTAATGCAGGGGGAGGCGGAGCAAGTCCAGACTGACGTTTAATGCAAACACAAATAATACAGAATACTCAGCATGATGAAAGACAAAGACATGAACTATAGTAACAAGACGAAATGGTACATGGATTAAAGAACATAACAAGAACAATAGCTAGGCCTAGAACCCGTGCAGGGCAAATCGTGGCTTACATAGTGCTGCTTGTTAACCTCAGTGTGAGTCAGGTGCAGGTGGACATGTGACATTGATGCAGTGGCTGCTGGGAACTGTAGTCCTAGACATTTATCAGACACTTTTATCCAAAGCGGCTTACAAATGAGACACACTCACACACCAATGGGAGCAGAGCTGCATGCAAGGTGCTAGCTTGCCATCGGGGGCAACTTAGGGTTCAGTGTCTTGCCCAAGGACACTTCGGCATGGGATCACCCGGGCCGGGATTCGAACCACAAACCCTACGATTAGTGGATTAGTGGACAACCCGCTCTACCCACTGAGACACAGCCGCCCACAGTCCTACTCTGATTCCAGCATAACCCTGACATTTATTTATTTGTATATTAATTACAAGTTCCTAGAACCTTTAGCTCTCTAATATGTAAGTGTTCGATGGGTCAGTCCATTTCAAGAGGTCCAATAATTGTGAAGTTTTTTGCTTGACCTTTTTTAATTGTTCTGTGATTGCTTATATACACTGGCATTGCAAAACCACCAGTTTAATGTTTACATTATTTCATTGACTTGGTTTAACTACGATGGACATCTTTTCATCTTTTAAACATATTTTGTTTATACAGCTGTTGAAGCCACTTACGGTATCTCGGGTCAGGATGGTCCTAGCTCCTTGGAGCAAAAGCTGCTCTCTAGAGCACGTTAAGGTACGTGAACATGTATAGAAATATATTGTGCATTCTTGTTCCTTAGTCTTAGAACTTAAGCCCTAATGTAATGCTCAAGATTGCTCACGGTTTTATGTTTAGGATCAGTTTATAATGCGAAGGGGTCGCGTGTCAGTCTTACTTTTTTACGGGGTATCTGGGTAAATATTTCATTCAGGTTTGAGTCTTTTCTCTTTTTTATGCGGGGAAGAAAGAGCTTCGATTGTGTTGAATATCTCTGGTGGAGGACCAGAACCAAACCTGACATGCTCACAGAAGTAAGTCCTCTATAGCAGCATTCTGCTGTATTAAATGTAAGTTGATTCATGATATGATGGAGATGTCAGTGATCCTGACCCTTTCTGCTCTCCGGACCTGCCTGATCCCTCCTGATGCTCTACCTCTGGATGGAGCTCTCATCTACTGTATCTACAGCCTGGAGATTGCTGAGGATGGCACCACTGAATGAATGAATAAATGTACCACTTGAAGTATCATGACATGGTTTTGGACCTCAATTCCACATGGATGTTCTCGCTGTGGTTGCTGGGACTACGGTTGCTGCGATGTCCTTAGGACTGTAATCAGCACATACAGTTCTGCTCTCAGGTCTCCTTTAGTGAACAGTGGACGAGTTCAACAAACAGACGTCATATAAAATCCATAATGAACTTCCTTTCACTCTCACACTATCCGGTGTGACCCAGATGAGGACCGGTTCTCTTCTGACTCCGGTTCCTCTCATGGTTTCTTCCTCAGATCATCTCAGGGAGTTTTTCCTCACCACTGTCTCCACAGGTGAATAGGAATAATAGGAATAATCGGAATAATAGGGATAAATTCACAGACGTACGATCTCTATCCTGTGATTAGTTTCTGTAAAGCTGCTCTGAGAGAACGTCCACTGTTAAAAGCGCTTTACAAATAACATTGAATTGAATTAAAAACGTTGGAGGCTGGAAGTAAGCTCTACAGGACAGTGGAGCTCACGGGCCAGATCTGAAGAAGCAGCCTGATCTATCATGTTGGTACAGGTGTACAGATGGTGTGTGTGAATAGATTTCATCAGAATATGAAAGTACAGTGTTCAGTTGCGTGTTTTAGAAATGAATAGAATAGAAGCAGCGAGTGATTACAGCTCAGTCGTTACTCACAGCTATTACCACAGGAGAAATATAGAATCTATATTGTGTGTGTGTGTGTGTGTGTGTGTGTGTGTTATATTCTAGTTCCTCAGCTCTCTATATTCTTTGCTGTCGTTTCTTAATTTCACTTGCGAGGGTCTAGACTTAGTCTTGCATCTGTATTAGTTTCATTATAACTAGTCCCTAGCCTCAGGTCTCTTTTTCCACAGGTTCCTAACTGATGCTAGCTCATGTGCGATTCTGCCGTTTCCATCCTTTCTTTGATTCATGCACACATCTGCATTGCATTTCATCGTGTTTCATGCATGAAGAGATTCCGCTGGAGATTTACACGCAGGCAGGACCCTGAAGATGAAATATGACTAGGAGAGAAATCAAAGACCTTTACATGAATAAAAGGTAATAAATAAATGGCTTGTATGCTAAATAAGAAATGATGTATCAGTAGTGATGCGGTGATTCAGGATATGCTGATGATATAGTAATCTGAATACTAATTAGAAACATGAATGAGCTCATAGTGTTTATATGATCTGGTCCTGATGTAGAAATGACGTGAAACTCGACATCTGTGCGTCTCTTTATTCTGATCTGGCTCATCTCCAGCAAGTCACTGTTCTGCATTATTAACCACTCGGTGATTCTGGGAGCTTTCTCTGGTCATTCCTGTCCTTTTAGACACCGCTCTGTATTTTCAATTTCGCTTCATCACTCTGATTCATCTGATTTTTGACAAAACGCCAAAGGAGTCAGATTTTATCAAAAAAGTGCAACTGTTCAATTTTTAAAAAATGGGGTTGAAATAAACGGCACTTGAGAACAGAAGCATGTGAGTCTGAGTGGAACAGGAGTGTGAGACACGGCGTACCACCTGAATGTAAATATTTTATGCAGATTTAGTGACGGATGATTGGCAGGAAGTGTTAGAGGACTCATCTCGATGTGCCGAGAGCCATCTGGAGTGAAATGCCTCAGGAGAGAACAAACGATCCCTCTTTTTTTTCTTACTGGTGTTCCAGTGTGATTCTGCACTTCCTCCACATGGCTGAACACCACGGAGCGACGAATCACTGCGCTCACACAACCGCCCAACAATTATTCTCATAGCAAAATCAGTAATTATTCTAATAATAAGTCGAAGGCGCTCGTAACGAGTGAAAGACGAGCACAGTAACGAGTGAGATGGTGGTTTGGGACCTGCCCACAGCGGACCTGTGATGGTGTGTGATGGTGTGTGATGATGTTTGATGGTGTGTTTCTTTGGCCTTTATAAATAGTCACACTGAAGCAGCGGCGGCGTCGCGAGGGACACACTGACCCTCAGTGCAATTAACACCCGAGTCTAAACAGATGTGGAGAGAAGTCTCGGAGGAGGAAAGCAAGAAATGTGACATAAAAATACCAAAACTGAGAAAACACACACACACACACACACACACACACACACACACACTGCTCCTGTTAAACTCCTTAACTCTTAAAGATTTTATCTGAGATAAAATCCACTGAATCCACTTAAATTCAAATAAATGTAAACGTAACATTACAACCGCAGACAGGTGACGTGAATAACACTGAGGATCTTGTTACAGAGACACCTGTCGAGGCGTGGGATTTATTAATCAGCAGGTGAACAGGCACTGCTGGTAGGAAAAATGGGCAACTGTAAGGATCTGAACAACTTTGACAAGGGCCAGACTGTGATGTCTAGACGTCTGAGTGAGAACTTCTCCAAAACAGCAGGTGTTGTGGGGTGTTCTCAGTGTGTAGTGGGTTAGAACCTACCAAAAGCGGTCCAGTGAAGAAGAACCAGAGAACCGGTGACATGGTGAAGGACGCACAAGACCCAATGATGTGTGTGAGGAGTGAAGGCTAGTCCGTCTGGTCCGATCCCACAAAAGATCTACTGTAGGACAAACCGGGTGACTGTGTCTCAGTCGGTAGAGCGGGTTGTCCACTAATCCACTAATCGTAGGGTTGGTGGTTGGAATCCCGGCCCGGGTGATCCCATGCCGAAGTGTCCTTGGGCAAGACACTGAACCCTAAGTTGCCCCCGATGGCAAGCTAGCACCTTGCATGCAGCTCTGCTACCATTGGTGTGTGAGTGTGTCTCATTTGTAAGTCGCTTGTAAATGTAAAAAAATAATATTTCTATAAAGCTGCTTTGAGACAATGTCCATTGTAAAAAGCGCTATACAAATTGATTAATTATTAAACCGCTGAAGAAGTTCATGCTGGTTCTGATAGAAAGGAGTCAGAACACACAGAAGATCACAGCTTGCTGTGTACGGAGCTGCGTAGCTTCTGAATTTTAATATAAAGTTAAGGTCTTGTTATGAGTAATAATATGTGAAGTGAAGACTTTTCACCATACATCATAATTGAAATCCTACTTTATTCGGTGTAGTGAACGTAGACGGAATAATGGAATGCATGTGTTTAATAAACTCTGTCTGACCAACAGGGGGCGCTCTGAACACACACAGGACTCAGGTTTTATTTTAATGAATATATTTCCTACACTGATTGTGGTGTGATCAATACAGCACGGACTGCACAACATTGAGAAAAGGAGCAAACGGAATATATTTTAAACTGAATGAAAGTTTTTGTTTGGTTCTCGCTGTTAGAGCCGAACACACACAGGAGCGCGCTTCATCAACACCACATTACTGTTTACTCTGTTTACTGAATAAATCTCATTTCATATCAGAGAACTGAAATCTACACCGACATGTGATGCAGGAAAAGGGGGCGGAGCTAACAAGCAGTATCTTTATCTGTGTTAATGTGTAATTGTCTGTTTTATTGTCTATAATCCTGAAGGTTTCAGCTCTACAGTCGCTGTACAGAGACAAAGAAATTACTTTCTTCTCTTTAGTGCGTTCATGTGAAGTGAATTGCATTAAATGTTTGTTTTTTTTCCAGCAAACTGGAAAATAAAGTTTTCAGAAAGATCTGAGTTGTAGTGTTGCTCGTGCTGACCTTTAACAGGGTCATAACTACAAAATCCCTCTGATCTCCTCCGTAAACGACCTCCATCTTCCTGACCTTAGAGACGCCGAATCCCTCCACATCCGGATCTTTCCCTCTCAGAGAAGTGAGAGACTCACACTAATGTTCTGCTATTAAACACCATCCAGCCTTACATGATCAACATCACACACACTCACACACACACACTCACACACACACACACACACACACAAACATACAGACACACACACACACACACACACACACACATACAGACACACACACTCACACTCACACACACACACACATACACACACACACATACACACACACACTCACACGCACACACACTCACACGCACGCACACACACACACACACACACATACACACACAGACACACATACAGATACACACTCACACACACACTCACACGCTCGCACACACACACACACACACACTCACACACACATACACTCACGCACACACACACACACACACACACTCAAACACACACACACACACACACACACACACATACATACACACACATACAGACACACACAAACACACACACTCACACACACACACATACAGACACACACACACACACACATACAGACAGACACATACACACACACACACACATACACTCACGCACACACATGCACATACACACGCACACACACACTAGAGTGGAGATTCCTAATAAAGCTGATAATTAGATTCCTAATATCAGCCACACACTGTAAAGGTTCACACTGTCACCTTCACGGAGAAAATGTAAAGAGGAAAATAATAATGATTAATTAGACTTTATTAATGATGCTGTCTGAACAACAGGAATGGTCAACAGGAATTCTCTCTCTCTCTCTCTCTCTCTCTCACTCTCTCTCTCTCTCTCTCTCTCTCTCTTTCTCTCTCTTTCTCTCTCTTTCTCTCTCTCTCTCTCTCTCTCTTTCTCTCTTTCTCTCTCTCTCT
>JAFFST010045880.1:29649-44731 GCA_022414735.1 Noturus placidus | reverse complement strand
GGTTGAGTGAGAATTTATTTTTCACACCAAATTGCTGAGGACCCCCTGGCGCCCCCTGTCGGCCCCGGCCCCCACTTTGAAAACCACTGCATCGGCCATTGCGTAGCAAACATTACCCCATAGCATCATCTAGTGTCTAACCAGTGCTAATACAAATGCATAACATTTACATTTATTCATTTAGCAGACACTTTTATCCAAAGAGACTTACAAATGAGAGATACAAGTAAAGTGATATCAGGCAGAGAACAATACAAGTAATGCTACTATACAAGATCCATTAATTGAGTACCAGAAGAAGCAAAGTGCGCAGAGTAGAGCTGCAAGTGCCTTTTTTTTTTTTTTAATGAGTTGGTTGTGTGTTCACGGAAGAGGTGGGTCTTTAGCTGTTTCTTGAAGGTGGTGAGAGAATCTGTGGTCCGGATTGAGGTTGAAAGTTCATTTCACCACTGAGGAACAGTTAGTGTGAAAAGGAACATTACCGGTTTGAACTAGGGATACCCTACCGGTGTGGACATTATATTGTGGCAGGTCTAGAGAAAATACCATGTGCTTCCTCATCGTATACTCGTTCATTTCCTCCAGTCCTCATTTTTTCGCCTAGTTAATTAGGTGTCCAGGCAACCAGAACATGAGACTGGCCAGCACACTGGAGCTTCCATTTCCCCTGTGGGCTAACTAACAAGTTTATCATTTCTTCCCCCCTGTTTACAAGGCATTCTTTCAGCATAGAACAGTACAGAGATCAGGAAAGCTGAGGATACTATACAGAAATGTACTTGAACTGTATAGGTGAAGAAGAAAAAAAAAAACCCTCGTAAACCCAGTATTTCAGGGGCAGTATGTCTCAAGACTGGTAGTGAAAATGTCTACACCGTTTTGCTAAAACTATTTTAGGCTTTAAAGAAATTGTTCAGTGAAAAAATTAAATATTTCCCCACCTCTTAGTTAAATTCAGTCAATTAGCCAACATGTCCATTGTGAACATTGCTTCTTTAGATTAGCATGGGAGCTACAAGGCTAATGTAAGAATAAGTAAGACATGTTGCCATTTGAATTATTCACACCCTTTATGACTACAGGATCAGTTTCACGTCTCGAATGTTCATGTCCTAGGATGTGGTGAAACACTTGATCAATTGTTCTTTACTCTGACCTTTTTTGGCAACATAAATGTTCTGGCTCCATTGTATCCCAAATCTTACACTGGTAATCCTGGGGGCCAGGGATGCATGTACGTTTTTGGGGGCCAGGGATGCATGTACGTTTTTGGGTACCAGACAGAACGTGATTATAATTACACACTGTTCCGCTTTTCAACTGTTATACGTGTCCGTCATGAAATACAGATATCTAAATATATACAGTGGCACTTGAAAGTTTGTGAACCTTTTAGAAATCTTTTATATTTCTGAATAAATATGACCTAAAACATCAGATTTTACAAGTAAACAAAGAGAACCCAGTTAAACAAATGAAAATTTTTATACTTGGTCATTTATTTGAGAAAAATGATCCAATATTGCATTACTGTGTGTGGCAAAAGCATGTGAAGCTCTAGGATTAGCAGTTCATTTGAAGGTGAAATTAGAGCCGGGTGTTTTCAGTCAATGGGATGACAATCAGGTGTGTATTTCATACTGGTATAGAAAATTTCAAAGGGTTCACAAACGTTCAAGCACCACTGTATGGAGAGTTTAGTATGGACTTGTACTGTTCATTTTACCAGTAGGGTTTAGTCAGTAACTGCAAGGATCTTAAACGCTCACCTGTCTCCATGTTCAATCTCCTGCCGTTTCCTCCCATCAAAGGAAACCCATGCATTGTTTCTGGCCTCACGTGATAGCATAATCTAAAGGCAGGATATCATGGTGCAATGTCAGACATATTTCAACAAGATCTCAAGAAATATTACACTCAAGTGCCATCATGGCTCGCTGTGAACTAAAGGCAGATAACATGATGGCGGATACAAGGACATGACACTGAGCTTTATTACATATACAATAAACTGTTTCTCATATATAAAAGGTCAAAGGTAAATTATGTAAGGAATAAAATGCAACAAGGTGTGCCATTGGAAGAAAATAATCAATGATGGGATGGTGTGATGTAAACTGGAGTTATGTTCAGAGACTCCTCTTCTGCAACAGCACTTAAGCCAGGATGACCATTCTTACTTATTAAAGATCATCATAAGTGGGGAAAAATGTATATTTAATCTTGTCAAACATCTTGTTTGACACGGTTATGTCTTCATCAGTCTCTTTTGTTCCCCTCTCTTTCTTGAAGTTAAATACAACACAAAAAAAGCAGCTTTTCAGGTTAGAGAAACCAGGAAGCGCAGAATCCTGAAACTCTCCTGTGTCCGAAAACGTAATACTGATGCATATAAGACAGGGACACCGGAGACAATGAATGTCACCAAATCAACAAATAGATGTTGTTCTTTGTAATAACAAAGCATCCGCAAATACAAGTGAATGTTTAGGTGAATTAGTCAGAACTATCGTCAGAGCTGCTGTTAAGAGAAAATTAATCAACACCTTCTGACCAATCAGAATCGAGAATCCAATGGTGTATATAAACATGAATATGACGACAATTTACAGTATGAAATATGCAAAATAGTGTAGTTGTAACAAGTAAAGGACAGGTACATAAGCTGGGCTTTAGAGTAAACACTACAGGAATAAGGTCTTAAATTTCATTATAAAATCAGGCTGTATGGAGTAATACCAAGCATTTAACACATTCAAAAACAGGGAGTTCAGGTCTTACACTGGTCTACAGCTACGTGCGTAAATCTAATCACATGAAGTGATTTCCTTGGTTTATACACTATCCTTTCCTGTTTCTTTCCCATTAGTCAAGCCTTGCTATATAAAAGGTGTTTACATTTCAGTTCCCTTTGCATACTGGTAGATTATTGCTCATCCATTATTAGTGAAACTATGGTAAACTGGTTTAATTTGTCTCGGGCGTCTTGCATTACCTTGAGCTCGACGCCAGCAGGGACAACTATGGGTCTGAAAGAGAGCGAGTGAGGACAGATTGGGGTGATCATGATGGCTGGGACGTTGGGGTGGATCATGGAGGCTCCTGCTGCTACGGCGTACGCAGTACTGCCTGTCGGAGTGGACACGATCACTCCTGACAAGATGGAGATAACTTGGAGGTTAGGTTTTATAGCAGAAATAATATTTAAAAACAGAATTCAGCTATTAATATGAGTACTGACCATCGCCTTGTACAGTAGTGATCAGGTGACCATCCAGGTAAAGATCAACGTTAGAGAGGTAGGAGGAGGGACCTCGGTCCACAACGACCTCATTTAGCACCTGAGAGAAAGAGCGAGAGAAAGAGAGAGAGGGAGCGAGAGCGGTTAGGCATAATTCTTACATGGCTTTACTATATGACTGAACACAAACAATTCCAGTCACGTGCCCACAAGGAATTTGTAGTTAGTGCTACCTACAACAATTTGTGGCTAATGCTAACAAACCACATGAACAGATCACCTATGTGGGGCAAACACTGGCCTTTTAGTAATGCAGGTACACATTAACTAACCAGAAAAGGACAATGATGGCTAGGTACCGCCCCCCCCAACCCCACACACACTTTTGAATATACGTTTCTTCACACACATACCTCCAAATAGGTCTCAGAGTATAATCAGGCATTGTGACATTCTTTTTTTGAAAACCCGACCAACAGGAAATTTAACCCAGGTATCCCCTTTCATACAAACACATACACGGACAACCCTCTGACCTGAGACTCTCAGTGCTCAGTCACTCACTTGATATTGCATAGTTCTGCGGCCTGACTCATTTGGGATGATTGTATTTTTCTCCCAGTTCTCCTTCACCACCTTTACCTTCAGTCGACTCCGCAGAATTATGGCTGCGTTGCCTGCGGAAACATTTACAGACCAGCGCAACCATAAAAATCGGATTCCAAGCAAATTAATAAAACCACTAGCAGACAATAATAATTTATTTTATCTTTTAAACTGAGGGCTGTCAAAAGGTAACATTTGGAATATGCTATGCTATTTATTTTGGGACACTGATTCTTTGGGCCACCCATAATTCTTTCTGGCTGCTTGCTAGAAACAGCTATGGACCTCATGAGAAAACATATTTGCAGCACAATATACTGATTGAAACAAACAGTCATAGATACCGTGTATGCTCTGACCATACAGGTGTATGGTGATATGCCATTTCATGTGTGGTTATCAGAAATGAATTGACACCATCACAGATGCAAAAAAAAAACAACAAAAAACAAAAAGAAGAAAGTTGTGAGGGAAAACTGGACAGGAGGAAGAGCCAACAAACAGAGGACAAAAACAGTAGAGACACAGAATCAAAGAAAAACAGATTGTCCAAATAAGGTTTTAAGTTAGTGATTCTACAAGACTCTCACAATTACAGAATACATGATGGATGTTTCAAATGACATATACACACATACATCGATAGATTAAGCCTGGTCCTAAAACTATGACACAGGCAAGTGGGAAAGTTCCCCGGCTGAGGTCACTTCAGGATTAGACTTCTCAATAACATCTCAATTCTTTGTTAAAGTGTAATATAATTGAAACGAGTGCACACATCAGGGTTTGGCTGATGGGAAAGGAGCTGCATAAGGAACAAAAACAAAAAACATTTCCTGGACTGAAAACAAACAGGGAAGCAAAGTGTGTAAAACGGGGACAGATAAAGTCGGTTCCTGTTAATATTAAACAAAACTGGATCATCCCTATACACTCACCTTCAATAACCTGTGTAACCTGAGATTGGTAGGTGTCGAAGTTAAAAGGTGTCAGAAAGCCCAGAGAGCCCAAATGAAAAGGCATGACTGGAGGAACGCTCTCCTAGAACGAACACAAACACACAGCAATGCAAATGTTGGTGAAGCGATACAGTCAGATTTTTCCCTGCAGTATTTCTTTACATTGATGTAGGTACAGTAAATTCGGCAGCAAATCTGTTTGAGTGCTAACAAAAATATCCAAGGTACCACACCATAATATGACCCTCACTCGGACATATAAAGCTGGGCGATATTATTATATAACATAAAATTTTTAAAAGTTTTAGTTCTTTTAAAATTATAATTACAAACTAAAGGGAACCATATAAAAGCTGCTCTTGCTCAATATTTTTACTTAATTGTCACATTTTAAATAAACAAATTTCCCCCCTTTCAGTGCAAGCCATTATTCTGTTTTAACAGTTACTAATTTTCAACATCTTAAATCCAGTGCTTCTTTTCTGCCAGCAGTTTCTTATCTAAATGATACAATTATACATATTATGAAATTTGTCATATCGCCCAGCCCTATGTACGCAACAGTTTGATAGCAGTACCCAGGAAATTACACATACACTGCGCATTGTTCCACATGCACAATAGTGTTATTGTGACGTTTAGTCCAGCTGAACTCCATTACGAATGCCGTTTCATCGATTTGGGGGAATTAGTAATTACTGCATTTTGTGCTTACTCTGGTTGCCTTTGTTTTAGCTCAGATTGTGTTTTCATTTCTGAAAAAATTTAGTATGAGAAGCAAAAAAACAAAGAAATCAGGATGGGGCAAATGCTTTTTCACAGCACGGCATGTGTGAACCAAGATGAAATATGTTTATACTTTTGCATTTATTTTGCCTAAAACGAAATCATTTGCTTAGTTGCAAAAGCCAAAAGACAGCATACTATATGACTTAAATTTTATACTTAATAAAACTGATAGCTGGAATCTGCATGTACTGGGTATCCAGGCTACACTGCAAAACATTACAACGTTACCAAGTGAAAATATATCTTGAAAATAGTCTACTTGATTTATTACAATAAACAAAACATATGACTATTAACCCCATCTCTAGAAAGTTTGCATTCGATTTTGAAGCTTAAAATAAATAGTCTTGTTCTACGGGCAGACGTTTTCTTATTTTAAGCACTCATTTCTATAAATCATCTGCTACTAGAATGAGAAAAAGTTTGAAATATGTAAAAGCATCTAAAAAGCAGGCTGTGATTTATTATTATACTTGACATTGATCTCATAAGAAATATCAAATTTGCATATATTCAAGATATTTTCAAGTGTTATCTTTTTTTTTGCGATGTAATTTGTCCATCCCTAAACACACACACACACACACACATTTACAGGCACGAGCTCAAATCTGAATCTGCAAAGTTCCTGTAGAGCAATCCTTCTGTCAGAACACATGAACCTGAACTTGTTTCCTTTCGCTTTAAGAATCAAGTCCTACATCTGTACCTGGAAGAGGGAGGAAGCGTACAGCAAAGTTCCATCTCCTCCCAAACAAATGATGAAGTCTACCCGATTGGAGATGTCGTCATAATCTGTGAGAAATAAAGCAGGTCAGGCATTACATAAACGCTGGGGAAAAAAAAACAAACAAACAAAAAAAAAACCACAACAACCCAAAAAACAAACAAACCAATAACTATGGTGTACCTTCTCTAAAAGTGCAAAAACTCTTTTTCACGGCCACAAAGCTCTCGTCGTTAGCAATGGCGGGGTCCTCCAGGACTTTCCTCTCCACGTAAACAATCATGTTTTTCTGCTAAAATGCATCAATACATGACAGGAACAACAAAGTTTATGATGAATTTAAAATAAATAAATAAATAATAACAATAATAACAACAACAACAGCACAATACAAGCCAGTTCAAACGGCTAATGATCTCTCTACAGCTATAAGAAATTACTTAAAAAGTAATTCAACATGTAGGACTTCACACACTGCATTTTCAGAATCACAAACAGCTTTGCACATCAGTGTGAAGAAGGATTCAGACCTCTGTGAGGAAGATGCAAAGCTCTTTAAAAGGCTGCAGAAGACTAACATCCTGAATCTTTTTAATTACAAGGACACTTTTGGGTGGCTTGTTCCAGGTTAACCTTTGACTCGCTGGGTCCTGGATATGCCTGTGAAACACACACACACACATTCAATAAAAAATTATTTATATAGCGCCTTTAAAATAAATTGACATTACCAAAAGCAGCTTTATATAAATGTATAACATTCTTGATATTAATTTTAAAAAGTTATAAATGTATCCCTAATGAGCGAGCCAGAGACGAGGCTGGTCAAGAAAAACTCCCTGAGAGGACATCAGGAAGAAACCTTGAGAGGAACTAGACTAAAAAGAAACCTATCCTCATCTGGGTGACACCGGATAGTGTGATTATAAATCATTTCCCTTCTATAACTGTACTATACAGTCAAAGAGTGCTGTTGTGTAACCAGGAACCAAACAACTTATGAATATGAGAATCAGAGTCATTTCTGAATTCATGATCGTTTTAATTCAAGCAAGAACATTCTATAACTACCAGGTCTTACTGATTACAAGACAAAGAATTTTGCACATTGCCCATTGTATCTTGTAGTAAATAATTTAGCACGCCCAAGACCTTTGAAGCAGCCTAGAAGTCCCTACCTCAGACTGAGTAAAAATGTTCAGCACTTGATTTCAGCAATAACTTTAAAACAGACTGGATTAATGCAAAATGTGAATTTCCCTAAATATGATCTGCCGAGTGAAATGTCAAAAACTGGAAGAGTGTGTTTATGAACAATCATTTTGCATAAATACTTTTGATCATAGAGCTAGATCAGTGATTCTCAACCGGGGGGGGGGATAAGAATGGGGTGCAAGTTACAATGCAAGTTGTAAAGAAAAAAAACAACCCACAAAGACACAGACAGGGTATTTTATTGCTCCGTGGGTACTCCGTGTATTTTATTGCTTTTCAAACAACGTGCCCGAATTCAGATAATGTGCATAAATGAAAAACTCCACGTGCCCTCTCCATCTGCATTTTCTTTTTGATGGGGAGAGGCGGAGCTTAGTCTTTTATCCAGCTGTCAGTGCAGACCAGTGTTGCCAACTTAGCGACTTTTCAGACCCCTTTAGTGACTTTGTTTTTGGCCAAAACCCCCCAAAAAACAAATCTAGCGACTTTTTGGACAAACCGTGGCAACTTTCCAAATGTTGCCAGTCCGGTTCTGCAAGCGCAAGGTCTTGCTTTCCCACTGTACTCTCACTTCTCCTTGCATCTGCTCTGTTCAGTGAACGTCTGAGAACTGGAGATTTAACAATGTCACGGATAACGAGACGCGCCCTTCATCCCAATTCACATCAATCTTATGCGAATGTTTTTAAGAATGCAAGACGAATGGAATGCAACATTTAACATAGTTCATGTTATTACAACCTAGTTCTCTTGTTCAAAAGTAGTTAGTGTTCAGAAACATCATCATTCATGCTCCATACCTGCCCCTTATATAGTTTTATAAGTAGTAAAAGTGATTTTTTTTTTAATCATAAAAGTTATGAAAAGTAATGGAAAAACCCCCTACGAAAGTAAAACATAAAAAAAACACAATCATAGATAGATTTTATATAGAATAGATAATCATTATAACTGGCCTACTCCAATGGGGGGGGGGCATGCCACATAATAGGGGAGGGCTTTAGTTACAAAAGGTTGAGAGCCTCAGAGCTTGTTCATAGTAGAAACTGTGGCTTAGCACACAAGCAGCTCAGCAAAAATATAGGCAAAGAGGCAGACCATTACATAACCCTAATCAGTATTAAGCGCTCTCACACACAATGCACTGCATTTATTTTTATATATATATATATAAAAAAAAAATAAAATGTGTGTGAGAGAATGAAACTGATTTACATGCATTAGGAATCTTGGTGTTTGGTCACAACACATAGCACAAAAACCACAACCACCATCCTGGTATACAAATATCACACACACAACATACAAATGTTACACCTTAAGCGGAAATGGAAGGCTCAGTTATAAATTACATTACAGCGGAGGGAGAAATAACAGCTGGATGCAGTTCAGAGTGCATTAAACAGCATAGAACAATTATGATATGTAATAAATAATACAATATATACACACGCACACACAATCTATTCATAACAATATTAACGAATTATCAATGAATTAATATATGTAATGAAAAGTAATAGCACTATATCTATGCAAAATATGTAAATACACTCACACACACAAAGCATCAGAGATCACAGAGGACCCCAACATCAGAGAGTCTGCACGATTTCATTACCGCCAAAAATCTGAATTATATTTTTCCATACAATGGGAATTTGGGAATTCTGCCTTGCTGTGTCTTTGACAATTTGTTAAAAACCATAACATTGAAGCCACAACTTCTTATTCTTCAGAAGGGAATTCCTCAACCAGATGATGTCAGGACATGTGACAAAAAGCAGTTGAATCTAGGAATAAAATGCATCTAGATCGAACAATAATTAACTTCCTCATACATGTAGTTTAGCAGATATCTTACCAATTCCACATGCATGTGTTGAACTTCATGGTTTCCAGCATGTGATGTATCAGTCACAGGAACAGGAATTTGTTTAGAGCTTTCTAATAAACACCTCCACTTCTCATTATTTGGGCGTTTTCACCATCTCTTCCACTTACAATTCCACAATAACAACAGGTTGAACCTCTCAGTCCTCATCTCTGACTGCTATCTAGAATGATTAGAGGAAGCCTCTGCCGTTAAAAACAAACCACTCTCCTGCCCGCGCCACTCAAGCCTCGCCCACATGACATGAGGTCTTACCTCATACAAAGCCAGCCTCTCTGTGATTGGCTCCATTACACTGGATTTTCCCAGCTGCCAGTCCCTCCCAAAATTGCATAATTTAATCACCCTGTTTTTTTGTTTGTATTTTTTACATAATTAAGCTGTAACTGAAATCGTTTAATAAAGAAATGACTGAAAATTCTTTAAATATAAGGGTTACTCAAAAAAAAAAAAAAAAAAAAAAAAAAAAAAAAAAAAAAAACCACGCCTGAATTCTAGTAAGCTGAACAGTGAAAGCGTCGAGAGACAGTTCAGAGTCCACAGGGGATAAACAGTCTATAAACAAGCACGCTGGTTTCAAATTAGACGATGACCTTGACCCAAAGCTGGATAAATAAGGCTATGCAAAAAGATCAATAAATAAAAACAAATAAATAAGTGAAAGCATACTAATAATATGTTTTCTTTACGTACATACATATTTGGGTGCGAAACTGTGAGTAACCACTTTCAGCTAAAACAAACCCACATGAATAGGTTCGGGTTACTAACCTGCTAATTTCTTTCATTAGCATAATAAATGGAGGTGGGAAAGCAGTTTCATTAAAACTCATGGAGTTTCACGCATGAAACTGGCCGAATTAAATGTCAAAATGAACACAAACACTAATATGAGTGTTAACCTGGTTAATCCTCACAACACCACACATTACCTGTTATGTAAGGTTGCACGTTAAGGTCACATTCCATCACCTTCCGCATGCTGACCTATATCACAGGTGTCAAAAAACCATTCCCAACCCAGGGTGACGCACCTCAAGTCTCTACGAGATCACCTCTCTGCATTCATTCATCGACGTCACGTCAAAGATAGAGATCCCTGCACAAAATTCCTGACTAAATTTCCCGTGGACCAAAAGTAAACACAACTCAGAAGCTCAGAACTAATGCGAGATCATTTTTTAATGAGCCCCAGCTTTCGACACAGACTACAATACGAGCGCAATTGGACGCAGTCGGATCAAGTCACAAAACCTAATTGTTAATTTATAAACGTTCACGTGAATCAACCTATCGACCAAGTGCTTGGCTGGATCCTGTATTGCCGAGACATGCGACGTTTCATCGACGCAGCTATTGTTAAACACAATGCAAGCCACAGTAATTAAAAATCAATAGATCGGTATTACTTCACGAGGAGCATCACTTTAGAAGACAATACACTCAGAGCACACACCACTAAATGCTAATCTATTAATGCAGAACCATGTTATCCCATTTGTCCATTACATACATTTATACCAAAGTGCTGCTGAAATCTCCATTCTGACTGGACAGAAGGTAGATTTATTTTCTTGTAACATCCGCCCTGACAGTAGCACTGGTTACAAGTTATGCGCTCATTCTAACATGTTATCGTTTCTATAGAGGGTATGCACGCGACGTCACGGGGGCCAGAACCCGCCGCGGTCATGCCCACTGAGTGGCAAAAAGACTGAGCAGCAGAGTTAGTGTACAGCATGAATTCCACGAAAACACAGACAAAACTCATTAAAATGGGGAAAAGCTGTTGTGCAATTGACCGTGCCGACAGATTCAATAAGATTTCAGAGCTATCTTTTTACAGAGTGCCAAAAAAACCATCCAGTCCTTTTTCACCCAGTCGAGCAGTGTAGGGTTAGTGCAAGTTCTTCTGGCGTGTGGTATTCATGTTGTACAATGATGAATTATTTGCTACACATTTCTTTCAACACTGCCTAATTCCACTGATGAATAATGGAGGCTCATTCCTTCTCTAGTTGTGCGTTACCTTCACAAATATATAGAATGCTAGGAAGTGGAAGCAGTGTTCGCTAGAAATAAACTAGGACTAGCTTACAGTTTCCCAGATAAAATGATATAATAAAATACACAGACCTGTCCACGTACAAGCAGAATGTTCACTTTAATTTCTCCAACAAATCCCGCCGTGAATTAGGACCAAGCGTCAAGGCTTTTGCATACATTCAGGCTTAAGGTACATAGAAATGTAGGGACAACTGATTTCTGGCTACATGCCAATGTCCATGGACCACAGGTTCTTGGGCAAGTTGTAAGTATCACTGTCGAGGCCAAACGCTAGCTCATACAGTCAAGTTAGTGTGAGGGGAAAATGGACAAACGCTGATTGTTGTTTTTTATTTTATCCAGTAAAAGGTGTTGAAACACTAAAACATCCAAAAGTTGTGCCTCCTCTTGGCTAGTGACACCGAACTAGCCTAGTCTCATATTAGATTGTTAAAAAGTTTGATATTTTTATGAACACTTGTTTTTTTTTTAAATAAATCTAACTGTCAAATATTCAGATTTTTAAAGCAAGTTGCCTTCACATGGAAAAAATTTAAAATACTATTTAGGAACATGTCTTTAAAGGTTTTTGATGGAGAAGAATCTGGGTTCTGGAAGATTAACTGTTCAGCCAACGCCCCTACTATGTTTCTATCAGTTTCTTTTCTATTGGTTTAATTATAAATATTAACTGTCCTTTTTATCAAAATAACTTCTGCCAGTTTTGCCAATGCAGAAGTATCTTTTCACTAAGATAAAGGCGGCGAGAGAAATCTGTGTAAAAAAAATAAATAAATAAAAAACATTGCCACCAGAAAACCATTCTGTCTTGTTTTACCATACCCTAGTTTTCATGAAATTGAGCGCTTCCTTTTTACCGTGTTGCTTTTATTCCTCTATTGTGAGTCTTGGCTTGGAAGTCAGTGTATCTGCAGACTAACCCCTGCAATCCTGAGACTAATGAGTAATAGATTGGTGTTAAGTTTGCAATCCAAACTTTGCAATCCCCTGGACATGCATAATACACCTGAGATTTCAAGGAGTACACTAGTGTCAACCCCATCATTATTATTATTGATTATGCATTATGTTACAATAGGTGTGCTCTAGCAAAAACTACTGACCTCAGTCTTCCCTGTGTGAAGCATTTTAGTTAATGTATTAATCTATCTAAACTTTTATTCATTTAGTTCCCCCCCTTCTTCAACAGTAAATTTAACACTTATTTCTTCTCATTATTATTAAAACAAAACTAAAAAAATTCTGTGACTCATTATTGCACCGTGTTGTCATTAGTGCCATTTTCTTCAACAAATAGATACAAGAAACAATAACCGAGGTAATTTCTGTTGTTGAGTAACAGCTTCCTCTTCCTTTTCTTCCTTGTACAGATACAGTTTCTCATAGGATTTGTCCACCCACACATGGAAGATATTTACTTTTCATACAAGGAATCTAAACCATCTCCAACAAAGCAAGCAATGTATCGATGTTCATAAAAAAAGAACTAATTAAAATAAATAAAATTTATTTGAATTAAATTATATATATTAAAAAAAAACAAAAACCCACCATATAGAAACTAAATGTTGAGACAACCGTAAACAAACTGGTCTGAGGAATTTAAAAAGATTTCTCTGATCATCAAATCCGAGTCGGGACAGGGGCAATTTAGGACTAATAGCGATGTGACGAGTTGAAGAAATGCATAATGGATGAATTTCCGAAAATCCACTTGCTAAACTTAACCAAGTGGAGTGTTCAGCGCATAATAAGTGTTGTTAAAATAAAAGGTGATGTTATACAGTAGTAAACAGTCGACTGTTCCAACTTTTTTGGAGTGTGTTGCAGTAATCAGATATGGAGGGGGAAAAAAAGTGGAGTATTTAAAAAAAAAGGCATTTTCCATACCGTCCCAACTTTTTCGGAATTCGGGTTGTAATTGTTCAAGTAGTTTTTACCTGATAACTTATTAAGCCTTGCCTGAGTGTTAATCAAGGAATACTTATACCTTTGCTCAAGTGAATTTAACAGTTACAGTACATTTACTCAAGTCGGTGTTTTGTGTGCTTTCCACCACTGCTCACCAAAGACTGAGTGAACTGCACAATCATCTTAAACAAGCTCATACAGAACGAGTCCAAACAACTGATTTTGACTTACATCACTGCTTTTGGGTTCTTCATCATACAAGCTTTAGGCCCAAATGTGGTCACTGGACTTGGTCCATGCAGCGACTGGTACCGCCTAAAGAAGGAAAAACAGCAGGGAAAAGGGTTAACTTTATGGCTCTAAAAATCTGCAAACCCCTAGCTGTGAAACCTTGAAGTTTGAAGAAATACATGAACTTTTGACGTTTCACTTTCAGTCAGTCATTCTTTTGTACCATATAATAGCCTATACAACTTTCGAAATGTTTTATGCTTTGACAGAGAGAGCATCTAGCATAATAAAAGTCTCTCGCTTATGTATGATGTCTGGAAGATCAGTAAGCAATTACATAACGCCTATTTAGAGACCCGTTTATAGACGCTGACGTCTAAAAGATCATGTCATTACAAGTACAGTCCCGTAGAACCCACTCATTTTCCTTAATATATGGGATTACAACAGACAAGGTCATATGTCTTCAGCTTCCTCTGTTTAGGTCACATGAGCTACTACATTCAAAAGCATAAATAGCAAAATACTAATCCAACCCACAATGCATTCAGTTTCTTTTAAAATATAATGAGAAACGTATTGCTTTTGCACATGAAGAGAAAAATAGCACAGTCCCCTCCAAAAGTATTGGAACGACAAAGCCAATTGTTTGTTTTTGCTATATAATAAAATAAATAAATTTTTTATATATATATATATATATATATATATATATATCACACACACACATACAAATAAGAGAGAGAGAGAGAGAAGACGTTTGAGATGAAAAGATGAAAATAAATTTCAAATATATACACATGAACATATACTTTCGATACCAGATATCGACATCTAGAGGTGTTAAACAACTCGGAACATGGCACCTTTGGTGGCAGACTGCCCAATTTTTAGGTAAGCAAAAGGAGTCAAACAGATAACTTTCCAGTAAACAACATTAAATATTTGGTTGCATGTCCCTTGCTTGCAATGACTGCATAAATCTGGCAACTCATTGGAATCACCAAATTATTGGTTTCTTCTTTGTGGTGCTTTTCCAGGCTTTTACTACCGCTTCTTTCTGTTGTTTTTGGGGGTTGGGGTGAGGTCTGGGTGTCTGAAAAGTCTCCTCTTCAGGAAGTGAAATGCATTCTCAACTGGGTTATGGTCTGGTGATTGACCTGGTCAGTCTAAAACGTTCCACTTCCCAACCAATAAGGTCCTTTGTTGAGTTGGCAGTGTGTTTTGGATCATTGTCTAGCTGCATGATGATGTTTCTCCTAATTAAACTGGATGGATTTCTCTGTAAATTGGCAGATAGCGTTTCTGTAGACTTCTGAATACATTGTTCTGCTACCATCAAGAGCCACTTCAACAGTGATCCTGTTCCAGAAACAGCCATGCAAGCCCAGGCTATGACACTATCTCCACCATGCTTGACTGAAGAGATTTTGTGTGTGTGT
>JAFFST010045880.1:5020-15472 GCA_022414735.1 Noturus placidus | reverse complement strand
GACACACTCTCTCTCTCTCTCTCTCTCTCTCTCTCTCTCTCTCTCTCTCTCTCTCTCTCTCTTTCTCTCTTTCTCTATAGCTGATGCACTTCTACCTCTGCCCCTCTTAAAATTGCCTCACTATTTAAGTGCTCAAATCACACTAAGAGTACAACAGCTGAGGGATGTTAATTTCAGCCTTCTACAACATCACTTTCTTTAGTGAAATGCTTTAATCTGTCACTGTTATTTGATGCAGTGGTGCAATGACTGATTTTATCGTCCCTCTTTTTCCACGTTTGCTTTTATTATCATGTCATCATTTTCTGCTTCTGTCTCTTCTTACTGTTTACTGTGTTGCTTAAGGCTCAGATGTTAGCTTCCTATTCAGGTCCTGGTTATGTAGTATACACAATCTTCATGGCAGTAACACAGAAATTCTGGTGGCCTTTTTCCATTTCCTATATTCAGTAAACTTGACCGAATCCTGTCATACAGTATTTGTTACTTTATTTTTCAAAGAGTGCTGTAACAGTGACCATGACATGTTAAGACAAAATGTAATATACATTATATAAAACTCATATGCATATAATGCATAAAGGAACGACTTGTCAACTTTTTTTTTTTTTGACCTAATTTTGCAATGATGCAATTTTGGATGAAGAACAGAATTTCAAGGGAATCGTGTTCCTTGTTGGCATATATCAGAAGTTAGGAAAAGTTGACCAAAAGTTCTTCAAGAGCTCAGAAATGAACCAGAGGATGAAATGAAGCATTAGGAAAAGTATGAAGCTGTCCAGTTTTGTTGTTTTCCGTGTAGTCTGAATGGTGAATCCCATAACTCGTCGATACAAGTTTAAAAAAAAAATCTGCTTCAAGCATTTCAGTGCTCTGTGAGCATGTGTACAAAAATGGTAAGATTACACTTTTCTAGGGCGGGTGTGGCTCAGTCGGTAGAGCGGGTAGTCCACTAATCCACTAACCGTGGGGTTGGCGGTTCGAATCCCGGCCCGGGTGATCCCATGCCGAAGTGTCCTTGGGCAAGACACTGAACCCTAAGTTGCCCCCAATGGCAAGCTAGCACCTTGCATGGCAGCTCTGCTACCATTGGTATGTGAATGTGCTCTCATTAGTAAGTCACTTGTAAAAAAAAATGTAAAAAATTAAATTTCTGTAAAGCTGCTTTGAGACAATGTACCATTGTAAAAAGCGCTATACAAATTGATAATTATTATTATTATTAATTATTACTTCTCATATACTAGACAAAAAAAGACGAAATTGAATGAAAATGTAACATCTATAATATTTATTCAGTTAATAACAGCAATAAGCGAATGATAAAAAATGTATACAACTAGAACAGAAAAACAACAGTGAACTTCCTTACTATTCTTCAGTATAGTGTTAATATGTTAGTCATGGAAATATTCCTAGTAGCAGATGTGGAAAACAAAAACATGTATTTTAAAAACACTATGTGATAAAAACAGAATGTAAGCTTAGTAGACATAGTGTAATTCCACACCAGTGAAGCTAAGCTGGTATTCAGACTAAACTGTGAAGGCAAAACAAGCTAGAATGTCTAGTAATCTAATTTAATAAAAATCACAGAAAACAACAGTTAACAAACAATAGACCTGTAGCATGTAACATTTCCTATAAATTATCCCATCATTAATTGTAGCTATACAAAACACAAACATATTTACACTTAACACTTGATTATAAAAGTATTAAAATACAATATTACTGATGTTTTAAAACATTTTGGAAATATTTATTATAACATGTGATTGTAGCAGGTGTTAATTTTATCAATGCATGGTATTTTATGTAAGTCTCAACTCAAATTATGGAAGTTTATCCAAGCTGTATAGTATTTAGCACCACCACTTTTGGAAGGTCCTCACTACTTCGCAAGTTTACATTGTTGGCCGAGGCTGAAAATGAAGTTTTTGTTGTGTTAATAATTGTACTTCACATCTACGCAATGAACGCCCTTGAATATTTACGAATGGCTCAGTTAAAGCACAGACCTAAATCAGATCCTTTACAAGCAATATTGTCAAGAAGAATGGGCAAAAATGGCAGAGACTCCAAAATGTACAGTTGTAATTGTGCAGCACATGTCAGTTGTGGTATTGAGTTAGAGGAGGGAATACTTCTGAAAACTATGCATATTTCCTGTCCAATGTTTTGTGTATCTACACTAGAAATTGTAGAACCATTAAGGGTTCCTTGGTTGTCCTTCTGTATAACCCTAAGTGTTTCTCTTGAGGGAAAGAAAGGGTTCCAAGTAAATCTCAGAGGATGTTAAGTTCCCCTTTTTTATACAAAATGTGAAAGTCCAATTCTTACAAAAGACACTATTTTTTATTATAATTTGTATTTTATTTTTTTACTATATTTACATTATGGTCTAAAATCTAAAATATGTACAAAAGTGTCAATTACAAAAGCTGATTTTGTTTATCCTGCTTTCTGGCTAACAGCTATCTATTTGGCATGATTTGTTTCAGGTTGTTTATTTTGGTCTCTGTACACAAGCTGAAATCCTAGGTCAGCACTAAATATGAGCTATGTTTCTTTGACATGTTTGGTGACAAAATCAGCAACTCAGCTACATATTGAACAGTTCTCTAGCAATAGAACTAAAAATAGACCGCTGCATTGCTAGTGAGTACCTGTGTGTGTGTGTGTGTGTGTGTGTGTGTGTGTGTATCTGCCCTACAGGGGTGTGTGTTGTGTTTGTGAGTTGGTGAGTTGAGAAGATGGAGGCATTATCCTCTGCAGGAGTTTTCCAGGGTTAAAAGCATGAAAGGAATTCCGTAGGGATTGCCATGCTGTGTGCTGAGGCTGGGGTGTGTGTGACACTTGAAGAGAGGAGTGGGTGGACTCAGGGCAGTGTGTATGGCCAGAATTTCTCCTCTGCTTTTTCCGTTCCCTTCTGGATTGCTTGTCTGTTTGTGGCTGTGCTGCCTGGAAATGCACCACAGTATTCCGGGTTCTGTTGGCAAGAAAATTTCACATTACTATCTATTAGTAATCTATTATTATGTCAACAGGTAATAGTTTGTTTCTACATAAGCTGTGACTTTTTGTTTTATGTTGTATGTGTTTATTAAAGATTATAAGCCTAATAACTAAACAATCATTTTAGTGCCCCTCTTCCAGGACCTTCAGGTGGCAACTGAGTATCTGCTCCAGTACATTCACTTTGCTGGCATAATTTGCATGCTGTTGTATCCAGAAGTGGTTGGATGGACTCGAGAGGACGTTGTACATTGAACGGATTAGGAACTAGGCCTGTCAGAGGGTCACATGCTATTCTTGTCCATCCCATGCTCTCATTCTGTCCATGTGCCTTGATTGCGAAGAGTGTGACCAGGATCACCAGAGGAGGCCACAGGACACATGGTAGTAAATCCAAGCTTTGAACTTCCCTGTCACCACCGGCCATGGCTCCAACTCATGTTGGGTGGATGCAGTGTCCCTCAGTGAGCAATTGTATGTTATCCACAGGCTCTTAATTGGTTTCTCAGAGATGCACAGAGAAAAGGAATTTGTTTCAGGCTTCTCTCTATTTGGTAACACAGACTTAGGCAGGGCAAACTGAATTACATCCATTCTCTGCTCATGAGCCATCCTAGACCCTGGAGAATCCTTATGCACTTGTGTAATGATGATGTTATTACAGTCAAATCATATATGAAGTCTCTTATGGCCACTGTCAAATGCCAAATTTGGTGGTGGGTCCTCTGTATTCCACATCTGCTGATTTCACCAGCATGGTCATGGCCAGGGCAAAAAGTGGTGCAGCCAGTGATAATCCCTTTCTCAGAATGATCCCAGTCAGACGTGGTAATCCCAGTGGCACCTGTAGGCCAGAATATATTGTAATAGTCCAGGACACGGTCCCTGAAATATGCAGTTCCAACAACAATGCCACCATCTTATAAGGTATGGAACCATAGGCATTGGAAATGTTCAGCCCTGCCACAGCCAGCCCCCCCATTCTTCAATATAGAAATTGATATACATTTATAAAATATATTTATAGAAATGTAAAAAATATATCATTTAATTAAGATCTAATTATCTACAATTCATTCTTTCATCCATTCCAGAAAAGGGACTATTTCAAATACTTCAAAGTTACCACAAATGTATCTGGAATTGCTTTTTAAAATATTGTACTAGGGCATGAAATTTGGATAAAACTTTGGTAAGACATTGTGTCATGTCTGTCTAATTCAAAATTATACTGGTGTGCCCCTTGTACATCCAAATGGCCTTGTACATTCAATATAAGTGTTGTATTTTTTATTTTAATTTGAATTACATACTAATACATTACAGGTGGGGTGGATTGAAATTTGGATTGAAAAATGTCATTGTGTGTGTGTGTGTGTGTGTGTGTGTGTGTGTGTGTGTGTGTGCATGTGAGATTCTCACTTTGGTGTCTCTGTGTTCCCAGCTAGCCAGTGAAGTAGACACTGATGCACAAGTATGTATTGATCCTAAAAAACAACACACACACTTATTACATTACTTTTCCATGTCGTATTTCAATGCACCTGATACTTGTTTTTCATGACAAAATTAGCATGATGGGTTGCATCACAAGTTTGTATGTGTGTTGATTTGCCAGATGAATTTGTGGGTAAGCGCTCTCACCACATTTTGCACCATCAACGCTCTGTGTCTGCGCAGGTCTCGGACAGCGAGATATACATCAGGTGGAATCCCTCTTGCACAGAGCTGCATCAACCACAGTATTGCTACAAATGTTCCAGAGCGACCTATGCCTGCACTAAACACACACACACACACACACACACACACACACACACACACACACACACACACACACAATATATAGTTTCTATATATAGTTCCAGGAAATGTCAACCGTAACTCTGAGAACTCAGAGTAATTTTAATAACATTGTAATCTTCACATCCACCTGAATTGAGGTAGACTGCTAGCTGACACTAAACATTTACGTGATTTATGCGCGCACGTGCATGCATGTTTTGTATCGTTAGACCTGCAGTGAACGACTGTGGGGCCTAAGCGTGGAATATCATCCAGCAGCTTCCGCACATGCTCAGTGAAGTTGCTGAGAGTGGTGTGGTCCTTTGGAACACCTTGATCAGGCCAGCCAGGGTAGTAAAAATGCGTTATGTGTCTATCTGTAGAGCTGCCATGCTGAAACACACACCAGTACCATGATAATTAATAGAAAAATTAATAGGAAAATGCATTATATATTTATGATGTTTGTTATTTATGGATCACCTGTCGTAGGTGGATGTTGGTGATGTAGCAGTATGGACCATGATGACAGGACATGGTGGTGACTTGCAGAGCCCCATAACAGCCAGTGCCTCTCTCAGGAGGCCAGTACTGATTACATAGCACCTAGACAACCATGCACACATCCAAAATATACTAATATACATATTTATACATCGTTTATTAACACCTGTGTTGTGTTAATTTTTTTAGGGCAATTCCAGGACAATGTTAATCTTAACACTGGACTCACATTTAAACTCACATTTAGATGGCCAGTAGTGGTTCATTCATCCTTATTTTGTTCATAATTTCTATTCAACCTGTATTTGGCTTGCTTCATTCATCTTACTCTCAACCCTGACCAGTTTTGTAGTTCCTTTTGATGAAAAACATCCCCACAACTATTAACACCTCGCTTCACTGTAGGGATGGTGTTATCAAGGTAATAAGAAGTGTTGCATTGTGATAAGCAGTGTACATTTCTGACAAATGTAGTGTTGTATTAAGGCCAAAAATTTATATTTGACTTTCATCAGACTGGGGAACTTTTTCCCACATGTCTTCTGTGTCTCCAACATGTCTTTTCGCAAACTCTAAATGGGATTACATGTGGAGCACCACTCTTGTGGGGTGTCTGGGCTATGTTTGTCTTGTGAAGAGCTTCACCCATCTGACTTATGGATATCTTCAGCTCCTTCAGAGTTACCCTTGGACTCATTGTTGCTTGGTTCTCTGATTAATGCCTTCCTTGCCCATTCACTGACTTTTGGCGGACTTTTCATTACAATGTATATTATAGTCATGTTAGTTGAAATAAATGCAAGATACATTGGATCTTATGAAATAAATGTTATAACTACATTGCTTGGTGGTTAGCACATTTGTCTTGCATTTCCAGGGTTGGGGGTTCAAGTCCTGCCTCTGCCCTGTGTGTGCAGAGCTTGCATCTTCTCCACATGCTTCAGGGGTTTCCTCCGGGTAGTCCGGTTTCCTCCCCCAATCAAAAGATATGTGTAGTACACTGAGTGGCATTTCCAATTTAAAAAAAAAAAACAAAATACAGCAAGCGAAAACCATCCCTGTTAGATCTGACTAAAACCATCTTCAGAAATCTTTGACAAGGTACATTTAACATTCAGCATGGCAAACATTGAGCTTAATCAGTCTGTCAAGCACAGGATGTTTAGCCATTCTTCATCCATCATTAGCAATAACTTGATTTTTGTTAAGTGTATATTAGTTAGCACTCTGACAGAGAAGATTGCACCATTAGACTTGTGGATCCAGATGCTAGAAAGCACTAGAAAGTTTGAGAGTAACATAGTTTCAGTGGGGGAAAGTTTGTGTGCCTTAGGCAGAGATGGAGAACCTGCAACTCTGGCATTAGAGCCAGTGGGGGAAATGCATGATGACTCTGTGGCACAATTGTAAAGCCAAAGTTAACACTAAGGCTCATGCACAGGAGCACCACTTGTCTCCACTTCAAACAGGTTTGCTCTCCTCAGTGAACCAAGCACCAAGAAACCTGCTGAAAGAGCTCTGGCTATAGAAGACTCAGTATTAACTAGGTGTTTACTGGACATAGCAAGTAATCTTACAGTCGTATTTATTTGCATAGGAGCAAATGATATGCACAATCATCAGTCTGAGGTTACTTAGGCTAACATTTTAGAGGTGTGTAAATTAGCGAAGATGATGTCCAATGCAGTAATATGCTCTGGCCCCATCCCAAAGCAGTGTGGTGATATAGCCTTCAGCAGATTATAGTCACTGAACTGTTGGAGGTCTAGGTGGTGCTTTGAAAACAATGTGGGCTTTATTCACATTTTGAGTATTTTCTGAGAGCAAGACATTTTTTTTCTTATGCTACCAAATGCAAATTCAACACCTGAATTTCACTGAAAAACACCAAATTTCAGTTACACCATGTGCAGCAGTAAAAGACCTTGGTGTGATTATTGACTAGTCTCTCTTTTAGCTCATTACTAGGATAGCCTTATTTCATCTCAGAAATATTGCCATGATAAGAAATATAATGTCATTACATGATGCAGAAAAAAATAGTTTGCGCTTTTCTAACTTCTAGGTTGGACTATTGTAATGCCTTGCTGCCTGGATTTTCCAGTAGTTGCATCCAAGGACCTTACTAGAACCAGAAGATATGACCACATCACCCCACACGCCACTGGCTCCCAGTAAAATTTAGCATTGATTATAAAATACTTCTAATGACCTATAAAGTGCTGAATGGTCTTCGGACCATAGTACCTGAGTGGTAGGTTTATCTGAACAGTGAGAGACAGAATAACAACAAAAAAATCCAGAAAAACACATGTAAAAATGTTATGAATTGATTTGCATTTTAATGAGGGAAATAAGTATTTGACCTCCTCTCAATCAGAAAGATTTCTGGCTCCCAGGTGTCTTTAATACAGGTAACGAGCTGAGATTAGGAGCACACACTTAAAAAGAGTGCTCCTAATCTCATCTTGTTGCCTGTATTAAAGACACCTGTCCACAGAAGCAATCAATCAATCAACTAGATTCCAAACTCTCCGCCATGGCCAAGACCAAAGATTGGTGAGAAGGTGACAACAGTTGGTGCGATTATTCGCAAATGGAAGAAACACAAAAGAACTGTCAATCTCCCTCGGCCTGGAGCTCCATGCAAGATCTCACCTCGTGGAGTTGCAATGATCATGAGAACATTGAGGAATCAGCCCAGAACTACATGAGAGGATCTTGTCAATGCTCTCAAGGCAGCTGGGACCATAGGTAACACACTACGCCGTGAAGAACTGAAATCCTGCAGAGCCACTGCTCAAGAAAGCACATATACATTCCCGTCTGAATTTTGCCAATGAACATCTGAATGATTCAGAGGACATCTGGGTGAAAGTGTTGTGGCCAGATGAGACCAAAATGGAGCTCTTTGGCATCAACTCAACTCGCCGTGTTTGGAGGAGGAGGAATGCTGCCTATGACCCCAAGAACACCATCCTCACTGTCAAACATGGAGGTGGAAACATTATGCTTTGGGGTGTTTTTTTGCTAAGGGAACAGGACAACTTCACCGAATCAAAGGGACGATGGACAGGGCCATGTACCGTAAAATCTTGGGTGAGAACCTCCTTCCCTCAGCCAGGGCATTGAAAAGGAAAAATAATTACTAAGTCATTACCAAGCACTAAGTCATGTTTTGCAGAGGGGTCAAATACATATTTCCCTCATTAAAATGCAAATCAATTTATAACATTTTTGACATACGTTTTTCTGGATTTTCTTGTTGTTTTTCTGTCTCTCACTGTTCAAATAAACCTACCATAAAAATTATAAACTGATCATTTCTTTGTCAATGGGCAAACGTACAAAATCAGCAGGGGATCAAATACTTTTTTCCCCTCACTGTATGAACCACACACCTGCTTCAAAGAAAGATTCAGGCTCTTTGTTGGTACCTAGAATAATGAAGGCTACAGGAGGGGGCAGAGTTTTTCTTACAAAGCCCCACAGTTATGGAACCACCTTACAATTAATGTCCGGGACTCAGAGACAATCTCGTTCCTTAAGTCTAGGCTGAATATCTATTTAATTAGTCAATCTTTTGTTAATAGCTTTTTTTTTTTAGGCAGATCTGCAGGGTTCATGGACATAAATTTTGGAAAACTGTTATGTTTGGATGCTGTCTCTCTCTGCTCTCATGCATTCACTCAGGTTTGTTGATGGTGAACTGCCTGGCTGCTTTATGTCCCAGGGGGGCCTTATATCTGAATTTCCTTCTGGCTCTCCCTTTTAATTTCTGCCCTATGGATCTGGAATCACTTACTGCTACTGAGGATGGCATGGATAGAGTAAAGCTCACCATGAGATTACTGTGGATGGTACCACACAGACACTCAAATGATGGCTGTAGATTTTGTATATTTTTTTTTTACTTAGATAGCATAAAGACTGCAGAACAGTGGATAATTTCACTTCTATGCTATAGACCTAAATTTAAAACTCAAATGAAATCTGAAATGGCTCAGATCTTCGTACTTAAGTTCCGTTCAAAACACTTAGCACTGCTTGACTCTATTACACTTATAGAAGAGTAATATTTTATAATTGCACTATCTGGTATCACCCAGCGGAGGATGTGTTCCCTTTTGAGTTCGGCTCCTCTCAAGGTTTCTTCCTCATGTTCTCTGAATGAGCTTTTTCCTTGCCCCTGCCCCTGGCTCATTAGAGATAACTTTTAATCTATATCTGGATTTCTGTAAAGCTGCTTTGTGCCAATGTCCACTGTCAAAAGTGACATATACATAAATTTAAATTTAATTAAATAGTTGTTATCCATGGAGTGCTTTTATATGCAATTGTATCTGTAAATCTGAATCATCAATTCTTTTGAGGCACCTCTAATGACATTGTGTAAAGGACTAGACATTCAGATTTGTGATAATATAGGTGCAATCCCATGGATGGATGAACAAATGGATGGATATAGTGAGTGAGGACACAACTGTCACTATTTGTTTACAAAACGGACATATGTGCTACTACCTGTATTTATTCAAATAAAAAAAAATTCCCATAGTGACTGGTCTGTTTTCACACCTTGTCGCTCTCTTTTAGTGCTGTCATCATGATGATAACCTGCACATTTTTCTCCCAGACCATGCGCCAGAAATCAGACATTGTTGATGGCAAAGGAGCCTGAGTACAGATGAAGTCCTGTTCTGTACAACCGCCCTACAGACACACATAAATGCACAGTTATATAGAGTGGTTAAAATAATATTCACATTCAAGGTTTGTTTGTTTTTTTTTTTGGCTTTTTTTTTTTCGCCAAAGATTCCTTTATTAATTAATCTATTGACTAAATTACTGCCTGTATGACTTCTGAATTATTCATTCTATATTGCTCAAACTGACATTTGATCCAGTGCTCTGGTCATACAATAACTCCTCAAAAGCATACAGTATATACAGCATCTATATACAGTGCCTTGCGAAAGTATTCGACCCCCTTGAACTGTTCGACCTTTTGCCACATTTCAGGCCTCAAACATAAAGATATAAAACTGTAATTTTTTGTGAAGAATCAACAACAGGTGGGACACAATCATGAAGTGGAACCAAATTTATTGAATATTTCATACTTTTTCAACAAATAAAAAACTG
>JAFFST010045879.1:0-18614 GCA_022414735.1 Noturus placidus | reverse complement strand
CACACAGGGCCATGATGGTTTGGATTTTTTTTCACCTTTAATAATAAACACCTTCATTTACAAATTGCATTTTGTGTTTACTTGTGTTGTCCTTGACTATTGTTTAAATTGGTTTGATGTTCCGAAACACTTAAGTGTGACAAACATGCAAAGGAACAGGAAATGAGGAAGGGGGCAAACACTTTTTCACACCACTGTACATATAGATGTTACCTTCATGTACCTAGATCTAACTCTCAACCTCTAATCTCCCCGACTCCAACCGTCCCTAAAAGCCCTCCTGTGCTTGTGAACCAAGGTCAACTTATAGATAAACCGCCCAAGTCCCTTAGCAACTCATATCAACACATTCCATTATCTCTCCTGTATGCAAATGGTAAGATTTCACTGATGCTGGCCTCAGATTCGCGATGCTGCTGAGCAAGAGAGTGATATGGAACTTACCACTATATGAACATACTGAGGCCTTCTAAAGGTATCATAAACACGTAAGTATCTATGAAGCTTCAAACACATATGAGAAATAATAATTAAAATAAAACTAATATTCTACAATAGTACAGACATCCATATAAGAATAAAAATAAAGTCATGGACCGGCAATACAATATTGACTATATAGACTAAACAAAATTGTACAAAGGGTAATTCTTCTTTCTTTTAATAAGACCAACATCATTCATGAAGTAGTAATCAGTGCATTTATGTGTGTAAAGTGGAGGAAAAGTGAAAAATCATGCATATACCTGACCAGAATGTTTTACAAGTTAATCTAAATTAAATACATTGTCTGCATAGGATCATTTTACACATATTCAGAACTTAGCCATACAGAAACTGGATTAATATACAGTATATACATACATACATATAGTGAGCATTATGAGAACATAAAAGGTGTAGTCACATTATGGATTTTACCTGCGTCTGGGATAACTGAACTAGTTACTTAAAACATATTAAGGTTATCTTCTTTGTCCAGCCTTTTCCCATATCTACTTGGTGTCGGCTCTCCTAACCAAACAAGACTTGCATTATTAAAGTGTTTATGGTACAAAATATTTCCCTCACGTATGTGTAATGTTTTCCCCACTATCATTGAGTTTCTGTTTTATTGTATTTGTGTAGATGATTATCTATTTGCTGGTGAAAGAAGAGTTTTCCCATTTGACTGTGAGAGGCCTCATTCATGGCTCTAATCTGTATGCAGTCATTAAATGATTCTGTTGGTAGGTTTTCTGCACAAGGTGTCTTATGCCACATATGGAAGAGTTCTCGTGAAGGTGCACGTACTACCATAAGATTGCTGTGCAGGAATTTTCTGTACAGGTGCAAATCTTCTTCTCCCAAATATTTGCTTGTTACTTCAAAACCTCCTTTGGAATGTAAGAAAACAAGAGAAATGGGAAGAAATGTATAAGGAAAATATCAGTGAAAGTATCAGAATGTATTCTTTTACACATGCAGTATAATATTAAAGACAATAATGCTGATTTTTTCTTCCAAAGACTTATAATACAACCTAAATTTTGTGCAACTCAAAATGTGTATGATGTTGTACAATCACACTTATTTTAATAATGCAATTGTGATATTCATAAATAAACCATGGGTATGTGTGTCATAATAAATACATAATAACAAAGTACAATGACAATAGCTAAAGTTACACTGCTGATGCCTTAGGTCAGGGGTCTCCAATCTTATCCGGAAAGGGCCGGTGTGGGTGCAGGTTTTCATTCCAACCAATCAGAAGCCACACCTGAATCTACTGAAAGCCAAGATCAACTGATTAAACAGGTGGATTCAGGTGTGGCTCCTGTTTGGTTGGAATGAAAACCTGCACCCACACCGGCCATTTCCGGATAAGATTGGAGACCCCTGCCTTAGGTAGTTAATTAAATGTTCTCAAACAAGTTTTGAAATTCACAATGTTGAATGATTTACCATTTTGTGAAATGTTATGATTACCTATTTTGATGAAATCTGACAAATACTGGCATGTTATTCCAAAGCCAAACTCTCTCCAGAATCCAGTGCTTTTATTGATTACCTGTTAAGAACAATAAAGAACAGAAAATATGTAATGAAAAAGAACACTAGTTAAGCATTTAACTGTGGTTCTTTGCAAACATGATAACCACCAGAGAATTAAAACCACCAGGACACTTTCTGGTGAGTGTGCACACATGCCGAACAAAGTCAGTAGACAGTATTTGCAATAAATTCCACTTGTTATGCTTCGTTCCCTGCAACATTCTTGCTGAGTTCTTGCCAGATTGGTGTTGGTACAACAGTTCACCCATCCAGATAATAATAGAAATAAAGTCAAGGAAATGTTAATTCTTCTTTTTTTAATGAGAAAGTAACTAGGAATCTATTCAAAGATAATTGCATTGAGACCACTAGAAGTTGATATTAACCTTGTAACCTGGAGAATAAAATCAATGCCCAGGTAGCAATAGCTCCAATTGTCCAGGTATGGAACGCTACTAAGTTATAAGGAGGAGATGGTCCTCTTAGAACGGCATGTCATAGCTAGTTGTCTATCCTAATTATAGGCCATAATGATGATGTCCTTCATGAGAGATAAACAGTTGATCTAAAGATCAGTTTGCTGTTGTGCAGTCACTGTGGTGTGTGCACAAGGCACAACAAGGAATGCTCTGATAGTGTTAGAAATTGATTTACATAACTGATTGATGTGACCTTAGACCCAACTACAAGGTCACCTCAAAATCATCAGGCCAGTAATGATCATCACCAATGTCATCCTCCTCCTCCTCAACTAGATGCTCAAGCTGTCGATCCAAATCTCACAAGCCAATCAGAGTAGATCTTTGTTAAGCCCACCCAAACATGAGATTTGTGCCAGAGTAGCAAACAAACTTGCAGGTTGATAGAAAACTTTGATAGAGTAAACGAAAAACTCTGGCAGCACATTCATAAATCATGATAAGCAAAAATGAAGCTTAGAAAACTGTTAACAAATAATGCTGTTTATTTGAAGACCATGTTAAATTTTTGCCACCGAGTTCACTGCTTTCAGTTTCAGAGTGCTTTTTTTTCTTTCTTGCTGTATTTTTTTGTTCATTTCTTGAAAAATTATGTTCAATACTTTTGGCACAAATCTAATCTCATAGCTATCAAGGTCATTCCCACTGTTGGTTAGGAGGGGTTGTTCTGTGTTATTTCTCACCTGCTGTTTTTCAAGAGTGGGTGTATGGTCACCATAAATTACATCTGGGTTGTACTGGTTAAAAGGTATGGGGTAGAAGACTCTTTTACCTAAAAGATCCAAGTAAAATTACCACTACCATCAACATATCAATCAGAACAAAACAAAAGTATCAATGTTACAGTATACACTGAAATACAATAATGTAAAACATGAAAGACCAAAATCTAAATTAATTCCTTTTTAAGAAAGTGGTCCTACCAGGTTGGGAGTTAATGCGGCACGAGTTTAGGAAATCAACAGTAAAGTGGACATCCACATCACAGAAAAATAGGAGGACATTGCTTTTCTTCCAGGCTCGAGCTCCCATGTTTAAAGCCCGCCCTCTGGTAAACTTCTCATTTAGGTGGATTAAAGTGAAGTTCCTTGATCTCACGCTCCTGTTTGACAGGAATAATTAATTATCCTAACTTTTTTTTTTTTTTTTTACAGACATTTACATACACTTGAGCAAATAGTCTCATGCTACCTTGCAGCAGTTTCTATAATTCTTCTTACTTCATTTATCTTCTCTGTCCCAAAATTCACAACAGTAAGATGGATCCTTTCATCCTTAACAACAATTTCCCTGTGAGGAGTGGAGGTTAAACACATATGTCTTTGTATAACAGCTTTGTGTAGCATTACAATCTGGCTTAACAAAATGTTGCATTGCAATTTCGAATATAGAGTTTAATCCTACCTAAAATTATTCATGAATTGTTGAAATGTGTCAACCCTCGTGACCAACGGCACAATTATATTTATTAGCATCCTGGATGTGTCAATTACTTCTTCCTTCAGATTTTGCAGAGGTGCAAATGGCCGAAAGAGCTCCAGCCTTCTGAAGTCCAGAGAAGTATTTTCTCTGAATGTGAGATCATATAGAGATCCTTTATCTCTTTCAGAATGAAAAATTCCTAGAGTAATGCAAAATGTAAAAGAAAGAACAAAACAGTTAATAGCATGCCACTTTCATTAAAAAGTGAAAGAGTTAAAACAGACTTTCTACTTAATTTCTGTCTTAATCTTGTTTAAAGTACTTGAGTACTAGCACTGACTCAGTGTAGTTGCACTTTAAATGAACCTTAAAGAAATGACTTATGAAATGCAGAAATGCAAGTTTCTTTGGATATGAACATTTGGATATAAGCATCTGGAAATTAACTAAAGGTGGCAATCAAAGGTAATCTCACCCTCAAAGAAGTCATGCGGTGAGTATATCTTACGAAAACGAGGGTCATCCTTATCTTTAGGACCATTAAGGATATGCAGAGCTGCTTCTAATGCCCCGGCCATATCCCTTCGGAGAGTTTTTTGCACAAGATGCTTTGTGAGCCCGGTGTCAAGCTGATAGACATTGTGAAGTGTAAAGCTCTCATATGGCACCGCAGCAAACTCATTTGGTATAGTCACGCCTACCTGACTTTTCATACGATGTAGTTGCTTGTGAAGGAACACCTCAAGTTCTGAATGACTATTGTGTGTTTCCTCCTTCTCTAGAAGTCGTTTATCTCTGAGAGCATATTTCAAATGGAAAATCTGCTTTCTTAGGCTTGCAGTATAGTGATGATGTTGCTCTTCACGTTCTTGCAGCAAAGCTTGATCTTTCATATCATCCATGGTCTCTGTGAGCAAAATTTTTTGGTGTTGATTTCTATGAGTTCTGCAGTCTGGATTATACAGGAATAGTGTAAGGCAAAATGCAACCACAATCAGAAGTTTTGTACGAGCCATCATGGCCACAAGCCATCTCTTCAGCATGGTTACACTTTTTATTTTTACCAGGATATTTTAGGAGTTAATTTAGCCTGGAGTGGTTGAAATGTTTACTTTCAATCATATGAGCGAAATTGTTCAAAGTCAGGCTCGCATATTGGCTCATATTTCATTATTTCTCATTTAACTCATTTCTAAAAATGAATTTCTATGGGTCAAACATTTGTCTTTAAGCATCTTCATGTCTCCATGTTTCTTCAGGTTGTTTTAGTTTTTCCACATGACCAGGAGCATCCATCCATAACATCCAAATCTATGTATATCCCTATCGAGAAAAAATTGACAAATGATAATTTGATAATTTCTGCTTCATTGTGGTTACTTAGATTACATAGACAAAATATTTTGCCAGCATGTTCTAAAAACATTTGTGTAATATCTTTATGTATATTTCATGTTCTTTACTGGGTAAAAAATAAAACAAACAATAATCCCTAGGTGCTAGAAAAGTTTGAGCAATGACCCATTTTACGGTGATCCTGAAGAATCAGTATTCAGCACCAACATAAACAGCCTATTCACGTAAATCACCTACCACCCTGCTAATAAAGGAGCAGTTGTAAGACTAATGTGCATGTTTATACATATTGGCCATCCACATATTTGTAGGTATGCTTAAAGTTGCAATACAAACTTCTGGGTTGGTTATGAGTAGTTAGGAATATTGTCCTGTTTTTGTATATGAAAGGAGCAGGATGTTCAAAGATATTCTTTGCATAAAATTCCTTTTCAAAAATGTGATAAACCACAATAAAAAGAAAATTATGGTACTATAACAGATAACATTCTAAAATGTACCATAAATTATAAATGGACAATTTTACAAGCTAACTGTAATTTACATGGACTATGAATTTAATAGTAAAGCAGTTTGTGCCAGAATAGCAAGTCTGAGGACATGGGGCTTAAAATTACTCCTTAGAAATGTCAAGGAAATTTCTAGAAAATTATCTCTAGTGGTGGTTTCTGTTTGGTCAATTATTACAGATGTTCTTTTTCTAACAGTAATAATAATGTGTCCAATTTCAAAATCAAACATTTCCCACAATCTTCTTTCTCTAACAATCATAAGACATTCTTCCAACTACATTCTTCACATATGGAATCTGGGCTCAGATCACTAATTTTAGTTTACACACATTATAGACAATAAATATAGACATTAAATGTACAGAAAAAAAAAAACAGTCACTCAAATATATAATTAAGGCATTTTCATAATGTACTCACCTTGCTGTATCTTTTACTGTTCTCTTGACTAGCAATACCTGCACTGCAAGACAGCACTTAATCCATATAAACTTCTATCAACTTGACTGACTTTGTACTTGTGTTAAGGCTAACTGAAATGACTATGTATCTACGAGTCTGTGAGCACAAGTCTAATTTCCTGTGAGGTACCCTAAAGGCCTCAGTGAGCTACTGAGTGCCTGCTCTGTTCTGCCTTCTACAGCAAACTCCTCCCCCTTAAAATTATGAAAGCAGAATTGTTCAGCACATCCATAACACCAAGGAATTTTACTTTCAACGATATGTTGAGATTATGAATAAAAAAATCATAGGCCATAATATGAATGAACAGTAACATCCTACAGAAATGCTAGGATCAAATCTACACGTATGTATATACTCCCAGCCTAGTTGTAACACATTTCACAAGTACAAACCACCCAAATTTACATAGGATACAGTAGGAAAGGATGAGAAAACTAGGTAAATTAGATCTGTAGAAAAGATATCTGTAAATGGTGAGCCAAAAAAAGCATAAAATGACAGTAGGCCTGCAACACATTTTTACAAGCCTAGTATTATGCATTTTTATGTATTATATATATATATATATTCACATGTTTTGCTGTAGTGCCCTCTTGTGCAAGTTGGTAAACTTTCTATCTAGTCAACATTGCTTGCATTCCGCAAGTGCTAACAGAGAGAGATGATACATTTCTCCAGTTTCACCAGACTTTTGGAGATGAGTATCGTTGAATCTTTTCAAACTGCAATGTGATAACAAAATGTGCAATATGAAAATTAAATTTCAAGCAGAATTATCCATCCATCCATTTTCTGTAAAGTTTATCCTACACAGGGTTGCAGGGAGCCTGGAGACTATCCCAGGGAAGGGTGCCCACCCATCGCAGGGCACAATGAGACACACACACACACACACACACAACTTCAGCCTACAACGCATGTTTTTGGCCTTCAGAGGAAACTGCAGTATCAGGAGTAAACCCCAAAAGCATGGGGAGAACAAACTCTGCACACCCACGGCAGAGGTGGGAACTGAACCTCAACCAACTTTTTAGAAATGGGAGGAAACCTGAGAACCCAGTGGAAACCCATGCAAACATAACATACAACCGCAATTCCGAAAAAATTGGGACAGTCTTGGGACAAAATTTGGACATTTTCACTTAGGGGTGTACTCACTTTTGTTGCCAGCCGTTTTGACATTAATGGCTGTGTGTGGAGTTATTTTGAGGGGACAGCAAATTTACACTGTTACACAAGCTGTACACTCACTACTTTACATTGTAGCAAAGTGTCATTGCTTCAGTGTTGTCACATGAAAAGATATAATCAAATAGTTCCAAAAATGTGAGGGGTGTACTCACTGAGATAATGTATATGAGCTTGTTGGACATCCCATTCCAAAGACATGGGCATTAATATCCATCCATCTTCAACCGCTTACTCCTTTTCAGGGTCACGGGGGAACCTGGAGCCTATCCCAGGGAGCATCGGGCACAAGGCGGGGTACACCCTGGACAGGGTGCCAGTCCTAATAAACATTCATGCATTACACCACTCCAGCACACTTGCAGATGATCTTAAGCTTGTATAAGGCGGCTCAGCCATGGAAACCCATTTCAGGTAGTTAACAATGCAGTTCTTGTGCTGAAGTTGCTTCAAGGGGCAGTTTGGAAATATGTGGTGAGTGATACAACAGAGAGTATGCAATTTTTACACATGGTCTACCTCTGGCTGCGCAGCTGTTCCTCCTAATAACACCCATTTCACAATAGTCAATTCAATACAACCCATTCCACTGCTAATATTTGTCCGTGGAGATTGCCTAGCTGTGCGCTTGATTTTATGCACTGGCAGTGGGTGTGACAAACTCAACGCAATAATTAAGAGGGGAGTCCACATACTTTTGGATATATAGTGTATATGAGATACAGATGACTGTACAGTAGATAAAAGCTATTCTAACATTTAAGGCCAAAATAAAAAGTTTTGCAGTATAGGAGTGGAATTAATTGTGCATATATGCTTAATTTTCTGAAAATCAGAAACACCAGGAAGTTGCTGCATAATACCCTTTTTCATTATTGCAACGTCTGGAAGACCCTACCATTCCTGATATTATTTAATTAGTTTGATTTAAATTTGCTTTATTTAATTAATCTTTTGAGTTAGTCATTTTAAAACATTCAGAATAATGGAATACATAACCACAACATAAATAAGAGGTCCAATAAATATTCATATCATATTTGAGTTTATTCCTTTAAAAGAAAACAATTATGTACATATGGTTGCTTTATGCCTTGCATTAAGGCCACGATATAATAAGTGTAAGGAAAAACAAAATTACTCTTTCAAAAGGTAACAGCAACATCTTTAAGCAAATGACAAACAAGAACCAGTAAAGTTGCTGTTGGCTGCACATCCACAAGGGAGCAAGAAAGACAACAACCAATATAATAATAATGTCACAAATTATTAATAGTCAAACCCCTTCATGACTTTAATTGCAGCCTCATTACAGCAACATCAGGCAGCCAAATTAAGCAATAACGGAAAGTTATCATATTTGCTTTCATATACAAAACATTCACAGAAACAGCAGTAAAAGGCATGAAATGTTCACTGTATCAAGTGTCAAAACTCAAACCATGTCATAAACATAGATATGATAGTCATCATCGAATTTAATAAAGTAGATGGTTGGCTTAGCCTGAACCTGATGAATAATCGTGCCGGTCCTCTGTGCGCCATCCTCGGTTGAATATTCCACTTGCTTTCCAACAAGACTGTCAAAAACTTCACCGGTCTCTTTCATTTCAGTGGGGTCTTCTGTAAAATGGAGAAATTTAAGGTACACATTTGCATTTTCACATGATGAGTATGGTTGTGCTCCTAAGATATCTACCTATTCTACATTTATCAGAAATATAGTTGCTTTCCAAGTATTCCAACACACACACACACACACACACACACAGGTGCGTGAAATGAAAATACTTCCGTTTCAATTTAAAACAAAGGTTTTTAGCACAAATTATATTCAGCAATAACTTGAGTGCAAAGTAGAATCTTAGAACTATTTGTATACATTTCACAATTCACCATTCAAAGAACGCTTTGAGAGTAGAAATATAGAGGCCATACCATAAGATGCAAACCCCTCATCAGCAGTAAGAATCGCAAGGCCAGATTTCAATTTGCAAAGAAATACATAAATGAGCCAGGTGGTGGAGGTAGAGTCAAGGCATGGTTGCTTCTGGAATAGGCTCTTTACTCACGCTTTACTGATGATCATGATGGCAACAACAGAATGAATTCAGAAATTTACAGAACCATTCTGTCTGTTAATTTACAGAGAAGTGCATACAATCTAATTGGGAGGGTCTTCATCATGCAGCAAGACAATGATCCGAAACACACTGTCAGCACAACAATGGACTTGATCAGGAGAAAAAAGTGGAAGGTTTTAGAGTGGCCATGTCAATCACCAGAACTTACCCCAGCTGAGCATGAATTTCACCTCCTGAAGAGGACACTGAAAGGAGAAACCCCCAAAACAAACAACTGAAATAAGCTGCTGTTACAAGCCTGGAAATGTTTGCTGATGTTAGTGGGCTGGCAGATTGATGCAGTACTTGTAAGCTCTCTCAGACACTCGCTCTTTTTTCTTGCTCTCTCTTTTCTACAATAACTGCATATGAATGGCTAAAGCCTCTGCTTCGTCACAAGGCTGCAGTCCGACCTTGGTGTGCATGATTTTTCTAATAATTCAATGGATAGTCCTCCATTATTACTTCCTTATTTCTGGAAAATTCTGTTATTTTGAATGTCTGTTCAACGTTTCGATCAGAATTGAGAATTCAACAGTGCCGTGGTATAATAAGTATTTAATTTACTTGACTATTGTCTGTTCCAATCATTCTTCTCACCCAAAAATTGGGTGGTCTGCCAAGAAAGGTGTCATATACCAAGGTGTTAAACATATCTAGGGTCTTCCGGCTGAGCATGTGAGGGAGAAGGCACGCGTGCAGTGAGCTCCCGAGCATTTTATCTTTTAATTGTGCTTTTCAGGCAACCTGAATCTTTTCCAAGACATTTGGCACATTCTTTTTCAATTACTCGGTTTACAATTATAACCAGAAAGGACTTATGGCTTCTGAAAGACTACGGAAACCTAAATCTTCACCGAGCATGATGAGTCATGGCGGCAAGCTACCGTTTGACTTGGAAAACCTCCACACCACTTTGATCACGGAGCTAACATCTACCATCACATTACAGGTGAAAGCAGCTATTGACTCGGCTCTGGCCCCAGTTGTTGAGTCTCTTGACAGTTTTAAATCGGGCATTGAATCACACGGTCGACATATTGACGAGCTTGACCAGCACCTGAATGATTACAGTGACCACATTGTAGCACTGGAAGAGACGGTGTGCTAAAGCTAAATTCGGCTAACAAACAACTCAACGATAAAGTGGAGGATCTGTAGTATCGTTCACGGCGCTACAATCTCCGGGTTTCGGTATTCAATATTCAATGAGAAGGAAGAAGGGAACGATCCCGTAATGTTTATTTAAAAATTTTTCCAGGATGTCCTTGGATCAGAAATCTTTCCAACACGGGAATTGGAATCAACTTTTCCATCAGGGCTGCAAGATCTTCCTCTTTCCTGACTGTAAAACTACACAGGTGTGGGCAAATATCAGTTTCAATGTACATCTATAGGTTGCCTGAGATTCATGGTAATTGTGGCACCCTTTATGCTCGGAGTGACTTCACACAACAAAAATAGGTACAGGTTACAAGTTCCGTATATTCCATTGTTGTAGGGCTCTGCCTCCATTGTTTGGGAATGGAGAGAAAACTGATGTTCAGAGTAGGGTGGGGTGGGAGGCGAGGAGAGATGCTGTGGTCTTTTTCTTTTCCTATTGATATCAACCTCTCTGTACTCCATTCTGTACTAATCTAAATTGATGGAAAATACCCGAAGCTCGATCAGATTCCTAAGTTGGAATGTGAAAGGTCTGAACGGTCCCATTAAAAGATCGAAAGTTTTGACGCATTTAAAACTACAAAAACCTGACGTGGCATTTCTTCAGGAAATCCATCTCCATCTCAGGGATTAACACAGACTCCAAGCTCGCTGGACATCGCATATGTTCCACTCCAATTTTGATTCCAGGTCCAGGGGAGTTTCTATTCTGATAAGTAAGCTGTTTTGATAGGATAGAATGGGAATATCTTTTTACGGTGCTAAAGTGGTTCAGCTTTGGGGATGAACAGATATCATGGATCCGTTTATTATATGTAGAACCATATTTATGCTTCCATATATACCAACGATGCTAAATCTGACTATTTTACTTTGTCACGTCGTACGCGCCAGGGATGTCCTCGGTCTCCCTTACTTTTTGCCAAAGCAATTAAGCCTCTCTTGCTGACGCTTAGAACTCTTCCTGTATTTCAAGGTATAATCCACAAGGGATTACTCTGAACATAAACTAGCCCTATATGCTGACGACTTACTACTTTATGTTACAGATCCAATTGCATCTATTCCAGAGATAATACACTTATTAAATGACTTTGTGAAATTTTCCAGGTATAAACTGAACCTACAAAAGAGTGAATGCTTTCCTATAAACCAATCTGGCCAAAAAATAAAACCGACTGAAATACCTTTTCATTTGGAGGATTCAAAATTCAAATATCTCTGTGTTAATGTCACCCGTTCGTTCCTATTCTGAATTAATGGTGGCAAATTTACACCTTTAATTTCACACATGAAGTCAGCCTTTCAGAGATGGACAGCTCTATCATTATCCCCTCTTCATAGAATAAACACGGTAAAAATTAACATTCTTTCAAAATTCCTCTACCTTTTCCAGTCCATTCCTTTGTTTTTACCCAAATCTTTCTTCAAGAATGTATACCATTTAATCTCATATTTTATATGGGCACGAAATACTCCCAGGGTTTCCAAATTTTCACTTCAAAAGAGTCGACTAAGTGGTGGCCTCTCATTGCCCAATTTCATGTATTATTATTATTGGGTGGCTAATATTCAGAAACTGGTACTCTGGGTGCAGGCCCCCTCTCTTGGGCACGAAATACTCCCAGGGTTTCCAAAATTTTCACTTCAAAAGAGTCGACTAAGTGGTGGCCTCTCATTGCCCAATTTCATGTATTATTATTATTGGGTGGCTAATATTCAGAAACTGGTACTCTGGGTGCAGGCCCCCTCTCTTCCATGGTGCCACTTAGAAGCAAAGTCTTGTATTTCAACCTTCCTCCCTGCTCTGGTGTTCTCCTCCCTTCCTATACCCCTTTCACAATACACGGATAATCCAATAGCATGTACCTCTCTAAAAATTTTCTATCAGTTTCGCCATAATTTTAAATCTATCTCGGCCTCAACCATGGCACCTATATGTAATAACCACCTCTTTCCACCCTCTTTTATAGATTCCACATTCTCGTTTTGGGAAAAGGAGGGTCTGAAATGCTTTGAGGATCTTTTCAATGTGTTTGCAAACTTTTCTGAATTATCCTCGTCATTCAGCCTGCCTCAAGCTCGCCTATTCCGTTTCTTTCAAATTAGGCACCGTGTCTCCTCCCTATTCGCTGGTTTTCCCTCCTTACCTACAAAGTCTGCTTGGGAAGAGGTGTTCAAGCTGAATCCTCATAAGGGTGGCATTATCAAAAACATTAGTGATTGGGAAGAGGAATTGGGCCTGGAGCTTGAGGAAGATTACTGGGGCAGAGCGTTAGATGATATATGATACCACCACTTCATGTGCTAGACTTAGTTTCATATAATTTAAAGTGGTACATCGAGCTCACCTCTCTAAGAGTAAACTGTCTAAAATATATCCCAATGTTCCTGACGTGTGAAAAATGAAAACTTTCGCCCTGTAACCTGAGTCACATGTTTGCACTCTGTCCCAAACTGCAGAACTTTTGGAACTCTTTCTTCGAAACTATCTCCGACGTTCTTAAAATCAAATTGGATGTCTGCCCTTTAATTGCCATCTTTGTTGTTTCATCTCAGCGTCAGCCTCTGAACCATAAACAAGCTAGTGTTGTGGCTTTTGCATCGTTACTTGCTCAGCACAGAATATTGCTGTCTTGGACATCTCTACCCTCTATATCAGTCTGGCTTGAAGATTTAATGTTATTTTTAAAACTTGAAAAAAATCAAGTATAACATCAGAGGTAGGGGTGACTCATTTTTCGGAAAATGGCAACAATTTGTTACCTCCGTCAATGTTGTACGCACCCTGGAGGTGGATTAAGAAGCGGTAGACAGAAATTACTAATCCTCTTACCTTTTTTTCTTTTTTCTCTTTATTTATTTGTTTGTTTTTCTGGTTATTTGTTTGCTGTTGTTTTTTGTTTCCCCCCTTTCTTTTGGTTTCGGCTGTGATTATTTTGTTGGGGTTGTTGGATTGGGTGTTAATATGTAAAATGTGAATTTCTAATAAAAGTTCTATGATAACAAAAACATATCTAGAAGTAAATATCAGGCAATGAAAGCTGAAATTCTAACATCTCATTCATCTGTGGATGTCAAAGCCAAATATCTTCAGTGTATAGCAAAAAACAAAAGAATTGGCCTTGCTGTTCCAATACTTTCGAAGGGGACTTTATGTTGGAATGTATGCTAAATGAATGCTAAAGAAACAGTACACACTACTTCAAAAAAATGTATCGGTACCTGAACTTTCTGCCATAAAAATGTGACTATTAACATCTGAAGTTTCGTCTAAGCACACTACGACGTGACTGCTTCAAAACCCCATTCCCTGGCATGCATTTCGAAGTAGTGGAGTGATTTGTTCAGCTTACTCTGATCCATCACAATAATCCAGCAAAGCTGGACTTCAAAAACCACAACAGTGGATTCAGGGAGTTGCAGAAGATACAGTGTGGTCCACAGTGGTGCTGCAATAGAAATCCAAAGCACTACAGTTTGTGCTAGATCAGGACATGACCATGCTTCCAGGCCATAATTCACAGAAAGTGAATGTTATCTGAAAATAGCTTATATTTTCACCACCACCAAACATATAGGTGCACTCCACAAAGATGCAAGACCCACACCAACTGGTTATACTGACTGATCTTACTACTCGTGAAACAGAGTCAGAGCACCTCATTTTAAGAAATTATCTGATTCCAAAAGAAAGAGTAAAAACAAGGTGGAAACTACCCCATTCTGGAACTACACTCTTAAAAATAAAGGTTCATCAATGGTTCTTTATAGCACCCTAGGTTCTGCAAAGAAGCTTTTTGTCAAGAACCATTTTTCATTGTATAGGGTTCTTGACTTGAGCTATACAGGTGCATCTAAAAAAAATAATAATAATATAATGGAAAATTGTTTTCCATAATTAAAAAAGTGGAACTTACATATATTCCAGATTCATTACAAATAAAGTGAAATATTTGAAGACTTTTTTTTTTATTTTATTTTAATCTTGATGATTAAGGCTTGCAGCTCATGGGGGAAAACAGTCTCAAAATATTAGAATAAAGAATTCATAATACAGAAATGTTGACCCAATCAGCTCTAAGATAATTAACTCAAAACACCTTCAAAAGCTTTCCTGAGCCTTTAATTTCTCAGTCTGTTTTACATTTACCATCACACTCATGGTAAATGTAAATAGTAAATGTGCACTTATATAGCGCTTTTATCCAAAGCACTTTACACTGTGTCTCATTCACCCATTCATACACACACACTCACACACCAATGGTAGCAGAGATGCCATGCAAGGCGCTAACTTGCCATCAGTGGCAAATTAGGGTTCAGTGTCTTGCCCAAGGACACTTCGGCATGTGGAGTCATCCAGGCCGGGAATCGAACCGCCAACCCTACGATAAGTGGATTAGTGGACAACCCGCTCTACTAACTGAGCCACAGCCGCTCCACTCATGGGGAAAATGAAAACAAATTTTGCATTTAATTTGGTAATCAAGGTCCCAGGGTCTGGAGGAAGAGTGGAGAGGCACAGAATGCAAGTTGCTTGAAGCCCTGTGTAAAGTTTCCACTGTCATTGATGATCTGAGGTGCCATGTCATCTGCTGGTGTTGGTCCACTGTGTTTTTTTAAGTCGAAAGTCAATGCAGCGTCTACCAGGAGATTTTAAAGCACTTCATGCTTTCATCTGCTGGCAAGTTTTATGGAGATGCTGATTTCCCTTTCCAGCAGGACTCGGCACCTGCCCACAGTGCCAAAACTACTAGTAACTGGTTTGCTGACCCTGGTATTACTGTGCTTGATTGGCCAGCCAACTCGCCTGACCTGAACCTAGGGCTGCACGATTATGGCCAAAATGATAATCCCAATTATTTTGATCAATATTGAGATCTCAATTATTTATCAATTTTAGTGAGAAAATATTTTTTATTGCACTTTCACATTTATTAAGTTTTTCATGCCACAATATAACGCACAAGTAGGCATGATTAAACTTGAACTGGTCAATTATAACAGAAATTAAAAACATCGTGTGATTCATGACATTAATTTACCTTCTGATAAACTAAATTTAAATTTTCAGTTAATTTTACAGACTGTAAGGAAAAAAAACTTAACCTGTTCACCTTGTAAACAAATACAATAAACATCAATGTTCAGTGTTTGAAGTCTGCTCCTCTTAAATATATTTAAAGCTACACTATTAGTCATTTTCCACTATCATGGTTCTGTGCTGGAGACAGTTCTCGGACCACTCTGTGTATATTGTGTATATATCTGAATAATCTCATATAGGATGTGATTGAGTTCATTTACCCGTCAGATGCAAAGCGCTTTAGTTTAATGTTGATCATTACTGATGCTCCAATCAGGATTTTTACAGCCGATACTGATCCAGATACCGATCTTTTGTTTAAGCTTTAATCAGGAGGTCTGTCATAAACAGTTAAATGTAAGCTCTCTGCTCATGGTCACTGTTAAATGAGTTAAAATAATAGCAATGAGAAATAATGTTGGTTAATTGATAAACAAGCATCAAATATTTATTTTGAAATATTTTAAAAACAATAGAGAGTCCTAATTAAAAGTAGACTAACACAAAAATCATCCATATTAAGAAAAAGGCTAATAGCTTTCTAAGGAAATAGTGAACTTACCTTAATGTCAAATTGATATGCAATGATAGTAATTAAACATCATTTCATATTTTATTTATATTTAATGAAGATTTTATAATATATCTTTGTTTTATATTAAATGATTTATTTATAACTAAGCACATTTTCTGTCTTTACATTTTAGCAGTTTAATTTTGTTTGCTTATCAGTTTTAGATTGGTTCCCCAGTACAGTGTCCATGTCTGCTGATAATCTTGGGGGATTAAATCAAAACATGGAAACTGGATTTTACTTTTCTAGTGATATCTGGCAACTGTGAGTTTAAATGAAGTGAATTAGAATTAGTGAAGTACAGCACAAGCATACTGTATGTTTGCAGACTGAACAGTTGCTACTTTTGATTACGATTGGTGAGGAATTTATTAAGAAGTTTGAATTAAACCCACCCTGCTGCGTTAGCATTATTATTAATTACTCCGCGCAAGGCCGCTGTGTCTACATGAGCAGGTGAAAGTTCCGGTCATTTTGCAGGATCAATAAAGGATGGCAGGTTGTGAGATTGGGAAGTTGAGAGAAGCAAATTGAGGTACTTGTCATCATAATGGCTTCTCTGCAGTGTTTAAACACTTGTTCGGTTGACCGAGGAGATGAAAAGCAGTGTGAAAGTAACTGTAGCATGGTATAATTGCTTTTTGGAATTCCTGTAGTTTTTATCCCGATTGTATTATACAACTCCGAACAAGTCACTCGCACCAATGCGAATAAATATTTATTCGTAATCGCGCAAAATACTTTTTAGTCACAAATGCATGTGAAATGGTCACACTGTAGAGCCTCGAGTCTATCTGCAAAGTTTTTTTCCCATTCGGCGTGATTATGTTTAATGTCCCCGACAACCACTGTAGTGACATTTAGCATAATGTCATGATTTCTCCTCGCACAAAGCGCTGGAGCTCGAAGCGAATACTAATTCCATTTCGCGGTTTTGGCAAAACAAATGACGTAATCTCTGCACCACTCTATGGTGATTGGCTGTAAGTATAGGAAGTGCTTGATTTGAACTGCTGCAGAGTTTTATCGGAGGATGGACTTTAAACATCAATATCACAGTCGATCATGTTCATTTAATCGTGGGCAGTCAAAATTATAAATGCGATCGATATCCGATTAATTGTGCAGCCCTACCTGAACCCTATGGAGAATCTATGAGAGACACCAGATCCAACAATACAGATGAGCTGAAGGCCGCAATCAAAGCAACTTGGGCTTCCAGAACACTTCAGCAGTGCCACAGGCTGATTGCCTCCATGCCACACCGCATTGATGCAGTAATACGTGCAAAAGGAGCCTCGACCGAGTAGAGTGCATAAATTAACATACTTTTCAGAAGGTCAACATTTCTGTATTATAAATTCTTTATTCTAATACATAATATTTGAGATAATGGATTTTTTTTTATTTCCCTGAGCTGTAAGTTGTAATCAACATTAAAACAAAAAAAGGCTTGAAATGTTTCACTTAATCTGTAATGAATCTAGAATATATGGAAAGTGCCACTTTCCACAATATTCTATTTTTTTTTTTTTAGATGCATCTGTATAGTTCTATGGAGATTAAAGAAGTTTATCTTTTATCAAAGGTTCTTCAGAGCAGTGTATTGGTTCTACAAGTTATCATCCCTTAACAGGTCAAAGTAAACCCTATAAGGTTCTTTGTGGAACTGGAAAAGGAACTCTTAAGAACCTTAAAAACCTTACTCTTAAGAACCTTACTTTGGTTCCTTAAAGCACAAACTAAGGGTTTTTTAGAGAACTTATGAGAAAATGGTTCCTTGTGGCACTGCTGTGAAGAGCCATTTCTGGGTTCTTTAAGGCACCAGTAAATAGATGGTTCTTTAAAGAACTTGAGAGTAAAAGGTTAATTGTGCAACTTAAAAGGGTTCTCCTGGCAAAAGGCTGAAAAAACCTTTTTGGTTCTAATTGGAACCTTTAATTTTAAGTGTGAAAGAAGCTGAATATTAGCAAGGAGACATACTTTGTTTTACAGTGCCTTGTGAAAGTATTGAACTGTTCTTGAACTGTATGTGTATTGAACCCTTTGAACTGTTCGTCCTTTTGCCACATTTCAGGCCTCAAACAAAGATATAAAACTGTAATTTTTTGTGAAGAATCAACAACAGGTGGGACACAATCATGAAGTGGAACCAAATTTATTGGACATTTCAAACTTTTTCAACAAATAAAAAACTGAAAAATT
>JAFFST010045877.1:51328-63902 GCA_022414735.1 Noturus placidus | reverse complement strand
GTCATACACTACAACCATGGTATTGGGCACAAGGCGGGGTACACCCTGGACAGGGTGCCAGTCCATCACAGGGCACAATCACTCACACACACAATCAGAGTCATACACTACAACCATGGTATTGGGCACAAGGCGGGGTACACCCTGGACAGGGTGCCAGTCCATCACAGGGCACAATCACAAACACACACAGAATCAGAGTCATACACTACAACCATGGTATTGGGCACAAGGCGGGGTACACCCTGGACAGGGTGCTAGTCCATCACAGGGCACAATCACACACACACACAATCAGAGTCATACACTACAACCATGGTATTGGGCACAAGGCGGGGTACACCCTGGACAGGGTGCCAGTCCATCACAGGGCACAATCACACACACACCCACATACACACACTACGGACACTTTAGACACGCCAATCAGCCTAACATGCATGTCTAAAAAGTGTCTAATTTAAAAGGGAATTACAAAGTGTAGGCCTTGCTCGAGTTGCTGCAAGCTGCAATGTCACCCTGACACAAACAGAACCATGACCACAAAATAATATTCACGAAAACAAACATTTTCCCGCAGATAAAAAAAAAACACCCCCATCGACTGCACACACGACTGCCTCAGACACACCGTCATAAACAAGGCCACGCAGGCGACTGCCTCTTTACATCATCCGCTTTCAGAGGCACCAGTGCTGTTAGCACATCAACTTCAAACAGCACTAAATGCTAAAAGAATCCCATCGTGAAGTATGTCCAACACAATGTGAAAAAAACACACCAGAATTGCTGTAAATTTTACTTTAAAAAAGACAAAAAAAAAAAAACAAAACAAACAACAAAACAAAACGTTCTAAAGCAAGCTCGTGAGCTAATAACCTCGCAGACCCGCGCGCGCGCACGCGCGAGGAACATTAGGTGCTAGCCATGTTAGCAACAACTCAACACTTGCTCAGAAACCGTGGACTGGACATGTTCACAGACACTGGTGGTAAAAAAAAATCTCTAAAAGACTCACCCAGTTCTGCAAGCAATCCTCGGTGCAGCAGACTTTATACGAGTCAGGATGTGCTCAGTTTCTCACATACCCCGACAGAGATGGGCGTCGTGCAGTGGTAAGGCGCTTATATACATACACACACACACACACACACACACACACACACACACACACACACACACACACAGAGCCTTTCATTTGCTTTCAGTGCGATGGCGTGTGAACAATATAACGAACAGTTGGGATGTTCCCCCTACCATTTCAGACATCGACACGAGCATCTATGTTTTTATACGGGAATTAAATAATCGCGATCATTTATATCCTGGTGGGTTATTTATTTATTTATTTTCTATCTTTAAAGGAATGCACCATGTCTCCTCGGTCAAATAATCTGTAGCTATTCATTTATTACATCAAATGTGTTTTGATGTCTGCTTAAAGCTTCATATACACGAAGGTGTAGGTACACACCTGTTCAACTGGTCAATGTCTTACTTTCAGCGCATGGACTTTCATGTAAATGTTGTTTAAAGGATGTTTTACAGTGTCTTTGGGCGAACACTGTAGATGGGATTTATATAGATTATATAGATATATACATTTAATCATTTATAAGACAGTAATGCATATATGATTGCATAACGATGTTTCAAAAGAGTTGTGTACATTAAAGTATCTTAAATAATAATAATAATAATAATAATAATAATAATAATAATAATAAGCTGTGGTTTATGATTTGTACTGCTTTAGAACGTTCCACTCGCAATCATTTGATTTGAAGTGAATTTGTAAGAAAGAATTAGAAAATTGTGATGAAGGTAAAGTTATATATCATCCGCGTCCCAATTCACCTACTTGTACTGTGCACTAAAAGTATACAGATCATGCAAACCTCATTTCAGGGAGGTGACGTAAAGCCCGCCTACCGAGAAAGCTGATAGGTTAGTTCGCACAATGAGCTATCATTTTTTTTTTTTTTTTTTTTTATCCTGACCAATCAGAACGCGATCAGTTTTCAAACGCGCATGGTTGGCACGACGAACTTAGCAAGTACAAGGAAACGGTGTATAGCAAAGACAAGATACAACATATAATAAAACTGAATAAAATATTAATAGATTAAGTTGTAAAAATAATAATAATAAAATAAAAAAATAGTGCGATGTACATAAATGTACAAATTAAGGGCAAGATACATTCACTATATACAGAATAATTGGAAAAAAAAGAAGGGTAAAATTACAAGATAAATGTGAATTTAGTAATCAAGGTAAGGAAAAAGATAAAATAATAATAAAGATAATAAAGTCAAGGTGATTCTCAGGTTTTTTTTTTTTTTATGTGTAACTGTGAACAAATAGTCTGACATGGTGTACTGTCTTTTCAGGGCCAAATAGCATTTGTTGTTGTGTGTGGGTTTCCCTGGGCCCTGGCAGTAAACCTGAAAAATACTCAAATCATTACCTTTCAGAAAATATCTAGATCCCAGGGAACACAAAACACATTCACAATAGGAATGTTCCAGCAGGTCCAGGTTCTGCTGAGGGCCCTGTGAGTGTGTGCTTGTCAAGATGCACGCTGTCAGTCTTTCACCACCGTCTGTCACTCGCACGCTCGGTTTCTCCAGAGCCCATCTACCATTAGAAATGACCATTGATTATCGTTTTCTGGGATGTTATGTATAATTTTCAGGTGACAGGGAGCCACTAGTAAAATGTGGGAGACTTCCTGGAGAGTTGGGATGTCTAAGTATGTACTCATTTTGTGAAGAAAAAGTACATCATTTTTGAGTGTGTATCAAAAGGGTATGCAAGTACTGGGACATACTAATACGTCATTTAATGGAAGAGACCGTTGCTGTCCCTAGTTACTCACACTCTCAGCGTAAACAAACTCCTCATTCAATTTCAGCTTTTCTTCATTCATTATTCCTTATATAATTTACTTTATAATTTTTTGCCGTTCCCTTGAATTTAATTTACCATTCTCTTTACAGAGTCATATTCCATATTAAATATATTGTATTAAAAATAAGCTTAAACTAATTGCTTATTATGAATTTGTCAGCTATGTGCTGATTGTAAAATAGATTAAGGATGTTTTGTTCAGTGTAACTTCAAACTTGTATGACTTACTTCCTTTCAATATATTTTTTTTGACCAACAATGGGTATCATAGTGGGTTAAGTATGCAGTCAGTTCTGAGTCTAGTTTGTTTTTGACATGTTCTCTCCTTGTTGCAGTGTTGATCAGGAAGCAGCACACATTCACGGATTCGGCACTCAATGGCCAATTATATCCCAGTCATATTCGGACAAACCCCGTTCAAAAAGCCCTGCTGGCTGTGGGGTCAGGAGTCGCTGCTCTGCAGAATCCCTATAGACATGGTGAGGCTCCAAATCAGTGATGGTTTTCGACATTTCATTTAAACACCTGGCGTTTTAATAACTAATTTTTTTTAAATAAATCTAATGCGGCTTGTGGGAGGAAGCACAAATTAACTCGAATGGATGAACTAACTCTGGTATGAAAGGTTCAATTGATCTCCAAGACAACAGCAAGGCACCTGGTGAAGGATTTGGAGGCATCAGGTAGCAAAGTACTTACATCTGCCATTTAAGAGAGTTCTACGTCAGCAATATTCCAAGACCGGCGTAAAAAAATCCACACTGAAGTTTGCAGGTGATCACAATCACCATGACAAAGCGCAAGTCCTATGGAAGGAGTGTTCTCTAGCCTCTCTGTTGGGCCACAATGATCATGAATGATGTATGAACAAGAAAAGGTGATGGTTTTATCCCAAGGAAGAACACCATGCCAACTGTAAAGCATGGGGGTGGCAGCATCATGTTATGAGGTGCTTTTGTACTCCCATAGAAAATTTTTTGGACTGAACTAAGAAGGTGTGTCTGAGCAAACCCCACTAACCTGACTGAGTTCTGCATGGAAGAATCGGCCAAAAATTCCAGCAAAGTTTTGAGAGAAGCTTTTGGAAGTATTTGATTCAAATTGAGCAAATAAAGGAAACTGTTTTAGTCATTTCAAAATGAAATCCTCTAATATGGATATGTGGATAAGTGAAATACAGTATGATTAAAAAAAATGTTTACACTATATTGGTAATTTTATGACAGAAGGGGTTTAGAGTAATTGGGGTAATTACTGTATGAACCTTTCTTTTTTGCCATCTGGTAGCCATTTAACAAAAAAAAAACAGACTTGAAAGTGACAGTAAGTGTTTTTTGAATCAAGTATGTAAATAATAGAACTTTTTTTTATCATGCCACGTAGCTGATAGACTTTATATTACTAATCTTTTGTTCACACAGACATGGTTGCCGTGCTGGGGGAGACCACAGGGCATCTCGCCTTGCTAAAACTAAAGCACAGAATGATCAATGACCCTGAAGGTTACACCGTTCTCACGTAGGAAAACTTTCAGTGCCATCTCTTTCACTGATATTCCGTGTCCTTTCAGCTAACTGTGGCCATCATTCATCAAGCTGAATAAGAACAGATTTCTCTGCAAATTGTTCCTATGAGCATTTACAGAAAAAAATAATTATATTCATGAAAATCCCGCAAATTTTGAAAGACTAACTAATGATAACATTGTTACTAAACATATATAAACCATATATTTATATATAATATAGATTACTCTATCAAGTTCAGATCACTTGTTTATTTCAAATACACAAACATTAAATCGTTTCACACAGGTCTAAATGTCAATTTTACTAATGTCAATTCAGTTAAGATGAAATGTCAGTGTAGTCTGTGTAGATGGTAGCCATAAGCCAATTAATGGAAGAGTTAGCACATGAAGCCTTTAGGAGGCAACGGATATTTACAGACATGGTATCATTTTCTTTTTTCTTTCAGAACGTAAAAGCTGGTTTATAAATCACTTATATTGTGCTTATGTTGGACAACACCGAATAATTTCTCTATATATTTTGGTCTTTTAATGCTGCTAAATATATTGTTTTAAGTCTCGTAGATGTAAAAGTACTTCAACCTCTGCTTTAGGGAAATTCTTCTCCTTTTTTAACACTTTCTACTCTGTGAATTAGATCTTTTATGGAGTTTTGTGGGTGTCGCCAAAAGCAAAGGGATTGGTGGTAAACTTAGGAATGACTGACATTTATCAACTTACACACACACAAATGTGAAGAAAAACAGTTTGTGAAACTTTTGTAAAAAAAAAAAAAAAACATTTTTATTTAAAAAAATTTATAAAAATTTTATATACAAACATTTATACACAACTCAAAGTTTGATGAATGAGGCCCAGAATCTCTAATTCTCATGTCCACACATATAGTCATTCAAATTGGAATTAGTTCTTTATTTGTTATTGTATCATTGGTTACAATGTCCTTAGAGAGCGTCCGAGGATACGCCTGTCCACGCTGGACCTTTCCCAGATGTCAACGCTTCCGGACGGCTCCTTAGGGAGGGAATATCTGCGCTTTCTGGAAGACAATGTAACTGACCTAATGTTAAGACATTGCCTTTTTTTTATGTATTTTGGATGCATTTTGTGATCCTGAAATATATTTCTTGCTTCTTTTGCAGACAGTCACACCAGACACACGTGCAGACGTTAAATTCGTTGATGACGAAGAGCTAGCGTATGTCATGCAGCGCTATAGAGAAGTGCATGATTTAATACATACAATACTAGGAATGCCTACTAATATGCTGGGTGAGTTAGCCAGTCTTTTAGATGGTTCTTGTAATTGTTTATTGTTTAATATTAATATTATAAGACTCGAGTAATTAACTACTGTGCTTTTTAATTGTGTTGTAGGAGAAGTAGCTGTTAAATGGTTTGAGGCTGCTCAGACAGGTCTGCCCATGTGTATTATGGGAGCGATCCTTGGTCCACTTCGGCTATCAAAGAGGTGAGATTCCATTATATCAATTTACTCATTATGATAAGCACAAAATTTTAACAGTACATAAAATTGTAAACACCAAAAAGTCCCTATAATTCTGAGCGCATGTGAGCGGAAGGGGGCGGGGTTTCCAGATTGTATCAGTTAATATCAGAAAGCCCAAAACAAGAGAGCACATGATTCATCTTTTTTATTTATTTTTTTATTAATTTATTTATTAGAAAATAAATAAATAAATAATAATGATGATTTAAAAAAAAATAATAAAATAAAAAAAGTTGAACATTTTAATGGTTTTAATGTTGTGGAAGGTCCAGAAACTGACCTGCAGAATTTACCTCTAGTCTCAAACTCACAATTTTAAATGGTAAATGGTGCACTTATATAGCGCTTTTATCCAAAGCGCTTTACACTGTGGCTCATTCACCCATTCACACACACACTCACACACCAATGGAACTGCCATGCAAGGCAGATAACTTGCCATCGGGAGAAACTTGGGGTTCAGTGTCTTGCCCAAGGACACTTCGGTATGTGGAGTCATGTGGGCCGAGAATTGATCCGCCAATCCTACGATTAGTGGACAACCCACTCAACCACCTAAGCCAAAGCCGCCTACAGCAGAATGGTACTATAGAGCAGTGGTTCCCAAACTTTTCCAGGGCAAGGCCCCCCAAATAGCATTAACATTTGACCGAGGACCCCTTTTGCAAGATATCTTTAAAAATACAGACTTCTGAATATATCAACCTTTATTATTAATAATTACATCTTGCATCTTTACATTACATTAGATTAGGAATTGATTGTGTGTGTGTGTGTGTGTGTGTGTGTGTGTGTGTGTGTGTCTAAGAGTGAGAAAGAGAAAATAATGTACCGTATTTTCCGCACTATAAGGCGCACCTAAAAGCCTTAAATTTTCTCAAAAATCGGCCGTGCGCCTAATAATCCGGTGCGCCTTATGTGTGGACTGAGTTCCAAAATATGTAAAAATGTTATGCGACTTTGGTTGGTGTAACAACCGTATGCGCCTTATAACACGGTGCGCCTTATGTATTGGTCAAGTACAGAAATAGACCCCGTAATTGACTGCGCCTTATAATACGGTGCGCCTTATAGTGCGGAAAATATGGTATTTATTTATTTTTCACACCAAATTGTTGAGGCCCCCCGGGCGCTCCCTGGCCCCCACTTTGAAAACCACTGCTATAGAGGACTTATGTGAAAATGTCAGGTTCGTATCTTTCCCCCACCAGAGATATTCAACCCGAAAGTGAGTTTTGAATAAATTTCACATTCTCTCACCCCCATGAAAAAAAAGAGAAGTCTCAAAACTGAAAGGTGTGCATACACATTATACTTGCCTAGGTACCCCCTAAAAAATTAAGACTTGAGACTCAATGCTTTCCCATTATAAATTGACCCTAAATGTGGAACTGTAAGCAATCTTGAGCATTACATTTGGACATTATTTCTAAATCTAACGAACACAAATGTGCAAAATGTGCTTATATGTACATGTACCTTGTAATATGCTCTAGAGATCAGACTGAGCCATCCTGAGCCGAGATGTTGAGGTTTCAGTAAACAATTGTATAACTAAAATTTGTTGTGTGCCATGACACAAAGAATGGTGGTTTTGCAATACAAATACATAGTATTCACTCAAAAGACTTTTTTTTTCTAAATTAAATTGCCCAATTGAGATTTACTGTAAATCATCCAGCAGGGAAGTATGTCTTTACTTTATCGTCTGTCTGTGCTTCCTCTGGAATTTTCAATGTAGGTTTTTACATACATCACAACCACGTTAGTCATTCTTAGTCATTACAATAGACTGTGATATTTATGGTTTTACGTGAGCAATGTTGTTCACACATTTGTCTGAGCAACATTTTATTGCTCTATTCTAGAACACATTTGTATCTACAAAGACCACATATTTTGAACTTTATACTATTTATACCTGTAATGTCAAATTCTCCATTCTGATTGATCAGAAGATTTATTTTCTATAACAGCAGCTCTGACAATAATGCCATAATTCAAATCACAGGTTTATATTAATGGGCTTGTTCTAATGCGCTATTGTTCCTATAATAACAACTCGTACATTATAGGAACTCGACCGACCGGTATGGCAGAAGTTCCACCATCATCTAAGGCTAAAAATAAACAGATTTTTAAAAACATGTTATTGTTGAACAAAGAAAATAGTATTGTTGTTGATATGGTAAGTTTTCTGTAAGATTGAACAATTATTTAATGATTTTCTTTTTTTTTTTAATCATATTATTAACTTAAAGAGAAAAAAAGATGAGGGAAAAGCTGTCTATAGCTGCTCTAATATCAGTGATAGGAGAGACCTATTAGTTTCTATTCATTTCCTCAACAATAAATCTCACTATTAACTGAAAGAGTACAATGCGTCATTCATAAACACATTTTAAACATTGTTGCCAAATTGCTGTACTATAGGGGGAATCAACACATTACGATATACTGTCATTAGGAAATAATGAACTTTAAATAAACAAATAAATAAATGAAATAACCCCCATCTTTGAATATTTTTTCTATAGCAACACATCTCTTTGGGTTTTACTTGTTACCTAATCTAGTAATCCACAATATTACTATGTAGAACCTACTTTTAGGGTTCACATGTAGGATTGTTAAATTGAAACGCTTAAAATACATAGGATGTAAATCAAACTCGAGTACTACATGAGTAATTGGTTTAAGATAGCTAATGTTTGTTTAGACATAGCACTAAGTTCTGAGGCCGAGTGCGGGATACGCATGGGGCACATTGCCGGGTACACCTTGGACAGGGTGCCAATCCATTGCAGGACACAATCACATACACATTCACAGATCACGGACACTGTGGACATGCCAATCAGCCTACCATGCATGTCTTTGGACTTTCTGGAGGAAACCCCTGCATGCAAACTCCACCCACACAGGGCCGTGGCGGGAATCAAACCCCCAACCCTGAAGGTGTGAGGTGAACATGCTAACCACTAAGCCACTGTGTGTCCATCTTGTCTATGTGTAGATAAATAAATTGGTATTTACCTTAATCCAGACATTTTTGTTTGGTCTCTGCTTCAGACGTATGCAGAAGCTGGTGATGTCTCTCGGGCCGTGGGCTTTGCGGAGCGGCAGTCGCGCACGCTGCGTGTTGAGTGTTTTCTACGAGCGCCGCTGGGACCAGAACCTGGAGGAGCTCAGAGAAGAGCTGAACATCGAGCCTCCACCTCTCTTCGTGCCTACAAATAGCAGGAAAACAGCATGAGAATGCTAGCTCGACTTTCATACTCGCCTTTTTAATGGTGGAAAGATTACTGTCTGAGAAGAGGATATCCATGTAGCAACAATCATAGACATGAATGTGTGAATGTTGTAATTATATTATCTAACTTTGAGAGTTTTTTATGATCATTCATTCTGCGAAGTGGGATTAAAGTTATTGGAGGAAATCTTAGGTCTAATAATGCAACAATTTTATGTAAAAAAGGGGGACAATATTCAAAATATTAACAATTTCAGGTGGAAGAAGGAAAATGAGAACCTGTGGTTAGATAAGCAGCATAATTGTGCCATAGACTGTAAATAGGTGTGATGGATTCAACATACTGTATTGCCTCATTGTTGGAAAGTTGGATAAAAGTCCATAAGAGCAGCTTTATCTTGTGATTTTTCATTATATAGATTTATAATTGTGTCATATATTTACATATGTCATGTGTCATATTTCCTGTTGGTACACACCATGTGTACTCTTTTGTGCAGAATGTTGTAGGCATTTCCTGCTTCCCTTTTATAATTATACAGCCATGATATCACATGTTCAACAGTCACACTCCGAAAATGTTGAGGATCCTTGTGAACTAGTTGTGAAACACAGTCAATAGAGACTTTATTGTGCAAGGACAAATAACCATTTAATCATGGTGGAGTCAGCTGAATTGTCAGCTATGCATCATGTCCTAGATTTCATAGAATTTTAAAGAGTTTTTGGACAATAAATACCATTTAAATGCTTAGTCACCGTTCTCATTATTATTTATTATTAATAATAATAATAATAATCATAATAATAATAGCAGTAGTAGTAGTAGTAGTAGATTTGAAGAGGGGGGAAATGTCTCTAATAGTTAAATGGATGGAAGATTTAAATGCTTTATAAACTCATTGAGTCAGCCCCATTTTCACACAAACCATGCATCCGTCCACTTTCTGTACTACTTAGGGGTCGCGGGGAACCTGGAGCCTATCCCATGGAACTTGTGGCACAAGGCAGGGATCACAATCACACACACATTTTCACACTCCCTTGATTGGGGGAGGAAACCAGAGTACCAGGAAGAGAACATGCAAACTTTGCACACACAGGGCGGAGGAAGTATTCAAAACCCGCAATCCTGGAGCTGATAACCACTAAGCCACTAAGCCACCTTGTATACAAACCTCCACCCCAAAACTTGTCTCAACAAGAGCTAAACCACCGCATGCTAACTAGAATTACCATTAGCAAAGGTTTCAAGATCACTCGGACATTCAATTTCTTGAAACCCAAGTTACAATTCTATAAAACATGAATTGTTCTCCGCATAAAGATTTATGAGGATGCGAAGGGGCTTTGGGAGCGAGGTGATAAAATGACTGACAATAGGTGACTCCAAATACAGATATATCTGAACCCCAAAGGCAGGTTTTCAAATTGTTTTTCCCCTCAGCAATGTAATATACTGTAATGTAATGTAAGATTGATCTGACAATGGAATAAACTCTTTCTTGATAAGTTCTATGTAATTTTTCACATGATTTGTATTAATATGAAATGAAAAATATTGTCTATAGCACCTTTAATTGTTAAAGACTTGAGGATACAGAGATTTGTTTTGTCTGAACTCTAGCTGCTCTTTAACTTTGCAACTTATAACAACTCGTTTTTGGGTTTTAAAAAAAAAATCTTTATTTATTTATTTTTTTTAGCCCTGGTCTAAAATAAGTCTTTACACAGTAAGCATCTCTTTTTACTGTGCTTAATTCCAGTATTGCAGCTTAATTATGTATACTTATAATTACGTATACTATGTATATTTATTTACTATGCATGAGCATTGTCAATGGTATTAAAGGAGAGGCTGTGAAAATGGTTAATTTAAATGGAGCTTATCAAGAAACCAGCTTCTCCTGTCAACCCTCCTTGGACTTTTATTCTTGTATTTTCACAAGACGCACTTCAGGCTCAAAATATACAGTATAGCAACTACAATAGACAATGCGACAATTATAATCAGACAATACGCACAACATCAAACAGTAGACAGTTTAATGTAGTGTGACTCGTATGCAAACTGAGACATTCAAAAAAGGTTTTGAGGTCAACTCAGTCTTGTGGTGGAAGTTTTTATGGGCTAGGGAGCTACAATAAATCTAATTGTTGTATTGCAATATCAGGGCTTTCTGCAGTGTATTTTATTTAATACGTGAAGTGCTATCACTTTAAAAACATATCAATTTTGATTTGCGCCACTGTAATCATTAAGAATGAACCAAAAAAAATATCATCGTAGTTTCTTGCAAAGAAAAAAAATCTGTCCTACAATGCCATATATATATATTATATATATATATATATATATATATATAGTATGTCCCTCCTATAGTTCACTTATTCTCTGCTGAAAAAAACCCAATGGAAACCATCACAGAAATTCTAATGTTTTCCTTTAGATACACCTTTACAAAAACCAACAGCTAACCATTAAAACCATTACCATAATTGGTTGGTCCTTAATGGTAGACATAACATGCCACCAAAAGAAGGCAACATATTTCCAGTACAGACCCAAATGGACCATTAAAGTTTACAATAAAACTGATACAATTCCCATTATAACCATTAAAACCATTTGAAATTTTGAGGTTTTGGGGGGTGGGGGTATAGGGTTCAGGGTATAGGGTTGTTAAAGTGTCTTCAACATATTTGTTGTAAATTGAATGAAAAGTTCCTGCAAGGCGTTTGTTTTAACCTGTATATATTCTAAAGTTAAGAATCTTTTGGAGCGATTACATTAAAAACTAAACACTTTTTTTCTAAAGATTAATCTTTTAAGGCTTTTGCTGCAGATCTGCCATATCGAGAAATTTCTCTGGTGTTTAATGATGCGCACTTTTACGACAGTCCCTTACTCCTCACCCGATCCTTAGCGCGTATGTGTACACAACGTTACACATTACAAAATGATGTAAACCCTGCAATATAATGTTTTTTTTTTTTTGTGTTGTTTTTAATCACAACACAAAATACATAATTTTAAAAAGTCTGTTATTATGAATAATATCAATTGTATGGTGGTCTAACCATCCTAGGCTTTATTGAAAAAAAATCCGATTAATTGATAAAAAAATATATATTTTTTACTTCTTAGGCTACTAAAATAGAATTTGTAGTGGCAATTGATGCTAATAGATTTATTAGATTTTTTTTTATAATAACAATTTTTTTATTGATTCTCATACACTTTTTCAGAGTACAACATATAATCAATACAGATATATCAACACAGAATCAACATTGTTTACCCCGATAACAGTTTACATATGATTAATTTACTTATAATTCATGTACATGTGATTTAATTACATAT
>JAFFST010045877.1:40514-50921 GCA_022414735.1 Noturus placidus | reverse complement strand
ATATATATAAACCCCTTAGATCTCTTAACAGAATTACCCATACCTCTGACGTTCCAACTAATTAATCTTAAAAGGCTTAAAAGATTTATTAGATTTTTAAAAGTCTGTATTCAGTTTAAAGTAATCTAAGAAAAAAAAAGGTATGCGCGGTAGAGATTAGCGACCGCCATGAAGAAATGTGCGCATGCGCGGATTCCCTTTTACTGTAACACATTTCGTCCCATAGACTTTTTTTCTTAAGGAAGCCCTTCAACTGTAACAGAAATGTATTTATTTTATTTATTTATTTTTGATTTATTTAACAGAGTAATTATTTATTTTATGGACTTTGTCAAATTTCCCTTAAAAAAAAAAGTACACTAGTTTTCTTTTTAAAAGGAAACCCCTCATTACTTCCTCATTTGCATAGTGATTTTATAATGGTTCAAAATGAAAGTCTAAGCCATACCATGCCTGAAATCATTCATCCGACGTGTATTTCCCTTAAATCCCCTTAAGTGTTTCTTCTTGATAAATCGATGGTCTGTAAAGTACCAGTCCATAGTCGTTGATCATCTGGACCTTGGCCAGCTGCTAAATATTCCCCCAAAATTTGTAGGTACCGCTCCATAACTTATTAGACCTAGCTCTTGTATTTCTTTTGGATCTCTTTCTGTCTCCAACATATACTGGAATATGAAGGAGCACCGTGCTGTCTGTTTATTACTATATGAGAAATAAATAAGAAAGAATGTGTCTAGGAGTGATAAGAAGTTTGTCCTGTGGCTCCCTCTACTGAAATGATGGTATAAGTATAATTGGGCAGGTATAATTGATTGATCATCTGATTCATGCCGACCCTAACCAGGATGAACTGGTTACTGAAGATGAATGAACTCAAATTCTTTTATTTTCTGTTATTTGACTGCTTTTGTGCTCATCATTAAACACTGTTTCATTCATCATTAAACACTGGAACATTAAATAATAGAACATTAAAAAAAAAACTCATCCTGAGTTGCCTTGCCTGTGGGATGTTATCCAGCCCCCCTGTTATTCCTGTGCTACAGCCTTGATCTTATAGTGCTCGTCCTTCTTCTTTTTCCTGCTAGCCTTGGATCAGACCCACAGAGCTTCAACCCATCCGAGGCCTTTCCTTCCTGTCTGGACTCTGCAGCCTGTTAATTGCCCGAGCAACTTCAGCTTGGGCTTTCCACTTGCGGCCCATGTGCACCTAGATGTTTGTACTCCTCGCTGCCTTTTCTGTACCGCTTATCCCACACAAGGTCTTGGGAAGCAGGGAGCTCATCTCAGGGGACTTGGGGCACAAGGTAGAGGACACCCTGGAAGGGGTGCCAACCTATCACAGGGCACCATCTCACACACACACACACCCATTCACACACTATGGAAAATTTAGAGATGCCAATCAGCTTACAACGCATGTCTTTGGACCTGGGGGAGGTCTTTAGAACCTGGAGGAAACACGGGGAGAACATGTAAGCTCCGAACACACAGTGAACCCCCAACCCTGGATGTGTGAGGCAAGCGTGCTAACCAATAATAATAATTTTATCAATTTGTATAGCGCTTTTTACAATGGTACATTGTCTCAAAGCAGCTTTACAGAAATATCATTTTACATTTACAAGCGACTTACTAATGAGAGCACATTCACACACCAATGGTAGCAGAGCTGCCATGCAAGGTGCTAGCTTGCCATTGGGGGCAACTTAGGGTTCAGTGTCTTGCCCAAGGACACTTCGGCATGGGATCACCCGGGCCGGGATTCGAACCGCCAACCCCACGGTTGGTGGATTAGTGGACAACCCGCTCTACCGACTGAGCCACAGCCGCCCTAAATAAGCCATTGTACCTCCCAGCTGTTAGATGTTCTTATCAAAGAGACCAGTTTCAGGCAAGTGCAGCCACATTCAGATGAAAGAGTTGGATTTCCCATCCGTCTTGCTTACCTTGAATAAGGGGATTTCACGTAGTTTCAACAGCCACATTATCCTCTGATACAGTGTGGTGTGGTAGCACCAAACCTTGTACTTTCCTGGCTTTTGGTTGATCCTTGCCAGACCATCAGAAAGCAGTTTTAGCACGCTAAACCCTATGTGCTTGTCAGAGGGTGCCAATAGTTCTAGAGCTGAATGTGCACATCTACGTAATGGTATTTTGTCTATCTTGTTAAAAGACGATAATATTTCATAGATGATAAAGATGACGTAGATGAATTAATGAAATAATCATGGGTGTTACCAAAATAAATGTAATGGTACATTTTACAAATATTAGCAGGTTTAATGGAAAATTTGCAGTTTTTCATAATGTGAGCATGTTCAGTTGAAGTAATTGCAGGAATGTATAACCAGCTCACACACCCATCAGACACCAGTAAACAAAAGCTATAGAGAGGTGGAACCGTGGCAGTTAAAACAGTAAGAGCCACATGAGTCAAATAGCTCCGGGAATGAGATGTGCTGATATTAGATTTAATTTTACTTTATTAATTAATTTATTTAACAAGGACAATACATATTCATCAACATCAGGATTTATGATATTTCGGACTTAGCCAAATGGCTCATTGTCATGTACTGTCCCTGGGCAGCAGATGAAAAACCCATAACACATAAAAAAAAACCACATGTACACAACGCAATCTATGATAAAATCCTGACACTAATTTATTTGAGCATTATGAACATGCTATGTAACTAAACATCATGATGGCATTTTTAGAATGGTCAGAATTTAATGACAATCATGTGACGCACGAAAGGAAAATGCAGAATCATTAATGGTATTGCACAATCACCTCTTGTAAGGTTTTATTACCTTATTTAAAAGCTAGAATGACGACTGTATTAATTTACAAAATAGTTGACAGAAATAATTTTACTAGAAAATAAAGGTAATGCATGCTTAGTAAGCTTTCCTTGTAATGATGTGCACTGTTGATGCAATAAAAATATATCTTAAGATATATACTGTATCATATCATAAAAATGTCTACATACCAGCAAAAAAATTCAGCAAATAATACAATCAATTCATTTGTTTGTTAAAATAATACAGAAGACAACAATCATTACCTGTCTACATTCAAATAAGGAAAAATTGTGCATTTTACACTTTTTGACCAGCTTTATGTTAAAATGGATCAAGAACAAACGTAACCGACATCAGGCACAAATGTTTTATCGCTTCATTTTGGTTCACTTTGGTAAATTTCCTAAAATGAATACATCTCAATCGTTTCAAAAGTTATATATATATATATGGGTGCCAGTCCATCGCAGGGCACAATCACATACACACTCACACACCCATTCATACACTACAGACACTTTAGACACGCCAATCAGCCTACCATGCATGTCTTTGGACTGGGGGAGGAAACCGGAGTATATATATATATATTAAAATCTGTACTAATACAGACAATTCTTTAAAATAAATGTTCCAAAACATATCCAAAATATTTCCGTTGAAATATTACACTCGAACAATATACTTCATACCTAATTAGAACATATGTAAGATTTTGGTAGATAACCTTCAAAAGTTACAACAAATTCTCCTTTAGTCTTTATCCCAGTCATTCACACAAGTTTTGTTTGAATATATTTCGGTTTCTATTTCTATGTCCATATTCAAATCTCATCCTTTAAATATTTCTAAACACCAGCACTGCCACACTTGCACTGCAGAGAGAGACCTTGGTGAAAGCAGAACCAGGTAATGTTTGTCTTCATATAAAATTTCTGCCAGCAATAAGTAAACAGGAATTACATACATATTAACTGTGCACAATGGACACACTTTGATCAGCCACAGCAAAAGCAGGCAGCAGTGGCTCAGTAAAAGTGTGTCTTACAACGTGCAACACACACTTTGAGTCTGGATCGTAGAACAGCAGTGTTTGTGTGGTCCAGTCCAGCAGCACACCCACTTTCTTGGGACTCTTCACTATGACCACGTTGACGATCTGTGCGTTGTGGCAGTAGGAAAAATTTCCATCATAGTGCGAGAGCACCCAGGATTTGGCATTGAAGCCTAGACGGGATTCGTTGCTTGAGCCTTTGCGCTCCATGCTGTGGTAGCAGACGCCCACTTTAAAGGCGACGCTGTTACCCACGTATGTCACCCAGGTATGCGTGCCAGAACTGATGGGATTGAGGCAGAGGGCATTGGGCCAGTTGTCAAAACGCGCTGGGTCATATGGAAGACCCTTTTTCTGGTGTTTCGAGTGGTAAGTGAGGGTGAGCCGATCAGAGGAGAGCAGAAGGAGATGGCTGACGGTGCGTTCATCAAAGTACATCTGAGCTTTCGCTGGAGAGGGAGGAGAGAAAACACGTGAATTAGAGAACAGAGGAAAACAGACATAGCCCATCCTCGATCCTTTCTATCGATCTGCGTATTTTTATTATGACCATTAGCAGTGCTGTTGCTTTAGAGTCCACATATAATCTTTAAGACCTTAATCCACAATGATGTGGGTGCCACAAATGTAACATAATATTAATATATTTTTATATTTGAAAGACAGAGGTAGGTTAGCCCTGCCAGCCCATTTATACCAGCCATTCTTGTGAGCTGTAATACAAAGTGCAGAGGCAGATGAACCTCTAATAAACAGGCTAAACAGGCGATCTTTGGAGCATAAATTACTCTATAATTAAGACTTGGAAAGAGGGTGGGGCAGCAACGTACATACAACACCTACTTTATTATTTATTATAGATTGTACAAGTATTAAGTACTTGTAGCTACACTCATTGGCCATTTGATGAAGCTAACCAACAATATAAATCATTCTGTTAGTGTAAATGCAGTATATAAATACTGACTGCAGCTGTTTTTCCGCATCCATCACTGGAAAGGGACTGCCAGATGACCCCCAATGACTAGATACTATCTGGGTGGTGGATTGTTCTCAGCAAAGGTAGTACGAGTGCATCCTTTTTAAACAATGTATTCCGTTTATTAGCCATGCCTACGGTATGAGTGAGCCTGGTATTTGTACAGTAAAGACCATAGCTCACGTTTTCCATGTACAGTGTGTGTTAATTATACATAAAACTATATCACATTATTACCATATCAAATCATAATATATCATATCATATATTCTGGCCGCAGGATTGCTACTGGTTGAACATTTGGGGTTAGCAGACCTTAATTAAACATCCCAGAAACATTTATATTGGTGAGTGAGTGTAAATTCACATGCAAAAAAAAAACCCAAAACATACTGTTCCAATTTCATTAAATAGTTAGTGTCCCATCAATTTACCCATAATGAGGGTGGGTTCGAGAGATATTATGCCTCCAGCAATATGGTGCAACATACAAGACATTGTATTAAATAGTAGATTGGTAGCTAAAAGGCACCACCTACTGGTAATGATTAGAACTCAAACAGCTAATCGAATGATCATGCTTCAGGTGTAGCATCTTATTTAGTCAGTAGTTACTTGTGAATAGTAATATCATATACACTAAAATGTGTTAGATAGAGATTTTGTTTATCTACAGGTCTGGTCTTTCTTATACAAATTCTCAGAATATCTCAGATCTGGGTACTATGCAGAATAAAGCTGTATTGTGTGGTGATGTGTGATGTGGACTCACCGGTCGGTCCTAGCAGCAGCGCACTAGCCCACATGCCGAGCATGAGATTACTGTCAATGCAGTCCCTGTTCATGTTCAGGTGCTCTGAGTCTTTGGGTTCCCCAACACCTTCTGCCTCCTCAATCCTGACACAAACACCCAAACACACAATTTCAAGACTGCCTCTCAGACACCATCTATTTTGTACTTTGTGTTGTCTTAGATGTAAATCTGAGGAATTACCTGTCTGATATTTCTGAGCTTGAATTCTGCAAAGTGAGAATTAGAATTAGAAACACAATGGTCAGTACAGTTTGTTAATGTTACCACTATCAAAATATATCAAAATCAAATACGGGCTTTGTTATACTAAGAGCCGGTCCATCCATTAGCTGCTTACGGCGTTGACGTTGGCCTTTTTGAACAATATTTATTGCTATTTCTCTAAGATGTGGACTGAGTTAAGAATATTAATGTCTTATTTTGATCATACCTGAACCTAGGAAAAAATGCAATGCTCCTTAGACAACGTCTCAAAAATGAACAATCTGACTATTGAAAAATGTAACAATACTCACAACATCAGTACTCGTAACAACTCTTAACAACTATACTTAAAGAAATATTTATATCAATCATTAGTGTTGGTCTTTAAAACACAGTTCTGTGCGGGTTTAAATTTTAGCTTAATGTGACAGTGTTCTATGAAGCCAGCTTAACTACCTTTTTTAGTGACAGCGAGGGAAGGATATGAAATGTTTTCTTTCAGATTTCTTTCTAAATGCAGCATTCATATTATCTGGGATTTCATACCTTATAGTGACTAGTTAATGTTAGGTTGTGAGCTAGTTGCACAGTTACAAGCATAATAATTACACGCTATACTTATTAGCTGGCTGGCAAATTAATAAAATGCAATTATTCATCAGTCATAGATTCTGTGTGTTTTAGTAGGGAAATTATTTCAGACACCACCCAGGCCAGCCCTGGTTGTTTCCCCCAACTCCAAAACCTGACAACCCCCCACCAGCCACCCCACTCCCTTTTCCTTCAGTCCTCACCACAAGTATGGTGTCTGTTTCGTGTGTGAGCTTGTGCACCAGGCTGGTGCGGGCACTTGTGAGGGTGTTCAGCGACTTGGACCAGTGTGCCCGCTGCGTGAGGAGACACTGCTCGATTCGCTCTTCCTCCCTCTGTACAACCTCCAGCAGACGCTGCTCCTCTTCATCCAGAGCTTCACGCACGGCGTTCACCTGAGCCACGACTCGCTCACGGGCACTACTCGCGTCAGCCTACACACCGACATTAGAGTGTTATAAACTGTTATAGACGATTCCTCTGTAATGATTAATAAGTATTCAAATATTTTGGGGAGTACAGCTATAGGAAAATAATCAATGAAGGGGTGATTATCTGACATAATCTAACATTTATTTTTTGTCATTTAAACAAATTGATATATTTAGATATAATTATATTTTCTTCAATGGTAAAATTCTATTGTTGCCATATCGCAACAATATGCAATAATGGAATTGTGGTATACGCATTCATGAATTGAAACAGGCTTACATAGCAAAAAAAGACACTAGGCTTCTCTAATTGTATATTTACATCTTTTCACAATCAAAGTGAGAAAAATTCTTAAATTCAGACATTTTGCAATTGCACCTTATTTTCTAAATTTTATGATTCAAGAGAAAGTTTTTAAAAATATACTTCACACAAAACATGTTTGGATCTAATTTGTGTATGTATTTTGAGTGAGTAAATCCATTCACATACTTTTTACAACTGTAATTCTTTTCCAGAAAGTATAACTTTGACATTTTTATCTAAATGCAATAATGCATGCAGTAGAGGGTTAAAACTAATTCCAGTAACACAAATACTCTGTACATGCACTCTTAGAAGAAGAAAAAAAAACCCCTTTCTTCATCTGAAGGGCTCTACATATAACCTTTGAGGTTTTTCCCGAAGCCTTAAAGGGTGGAGCATTTTATCCAAGAGTGTATTGTTTACAATCAGTGCAATGATCCCTCAGATTTGATGGTCCAGTGAGTAGCCAGATCTTTGTGTATTGTGTACACACTGATAGGGAAACACTCAGTAGTAGAGTTCTACATACATAGAACAAAAAGTTTCCCCCAGTAGGACAACTGAAATGAAAATGTACAATCTGTCAAAAGAACTTTTGAACAATTCATTTTTTAATTGTATGATTTATCTAAAAAAATGGATAATGACAAATGCTTCAAACAAAAAATGTATTCTTTTTTTTGTACCAACCTAATCCTTGATTGAGTGTCAGGGTGTATATGATTTAGAAGTGCAGAAATAGTAATATATTGGCTTCCTAGAGGTGCAACAGCAAAGTGTTTGGCTATTGTCTGGAAGTCACAAGTTCGAATCCTGATGATTCATAGCCACTCATAGCCAAGGAAGCAAAATTGGCCATACTATATTGACGGAAGTAATGGCATACTTTCTATCCCCTGTCAATCACAGTGACACTAGCCAATCGTGGGCATCTGTGAGCGTGTGTATGTAGAAGAGGGTAGATAGCGCTTTCCTCTAAGAATGTTATGTTGCCCTGTGAGAGGAAGCATATGTTATGTGATAGTAGAGAGTTAGTGGTAGGATTTGACAAGACCAAATCAGGGAGAACACTGGAAAATTCAATAAATCTTGAGCATGTAAAACTTCTTGAGCATTAACAATCACACATTGTGCTTTTCAAATGACTCTTAGGGCTGTGATTAGCTGAACAAATACAATGTTTTGTTTGTAAGCTAAACAAAAATATCCTTGGGACAAGGATAGTTAGCACAGGCTACTATAGGTTACTACAGGGTGTCACAAAAGTCTTAGCAGAATGTATTCCAAAATTTTTAATGCTTCGTTTATATTATAGATTTTTTCCAGATGGCCTTTAAGTATGCTATTTACAAAAGAAGAACATATTGAAAAAAATCATTCTCATGGCTGGATCGGGAAGCTTTCGCAAGGTTGCGATGGACTTTAACAGGAAACATGGTGGGCACATCACACATGACAGCGTTGGCAAACTTATTAACAAATTCAAAAAGACTGGAAGTGTTGCGGACCAACCAAAAAGTGGACGCCCAGGACCAGCCACTGATGAAGGCACAACCGACGTGGTGCTGCCAAACATAGTCCCCTATGTATGGAGACTTTTGGGACACCCTGTATGTTTCTGGTTATGTGTGCGCATGTATATAAGCTCACTAATCACCTGCAAGGCCTTCTCTTTTGCAGTCAGTGTGTTCTTTATGAACCGCTCGATCTGTAGGGCTTGCAGCTGCATTCTCTCACAGATGTCCACCAGCTCATTCTGAAAGAGATCACATATGCAATGACTCACCTGTTTATGTGAGCTGGATAATTTTGTTGAAAAGAAGCGCATTTATTTGAGAACATACTATAAAACTATGGTTTAATTTAAATGATGAAGAAGGCTGTCCCATCTCACCGTTTTAAAATGGCATTAAAGGAAAAAATCATCCTGACCCCCTGAATTAAACGTTATAACTAACGTGATCGTCACTAGTTCAAGATTTCTTTTGTAATGAAAATCCGATTCGATGCCTTTAGTTTAAAATTCTTTCATCGGCATGTTAGTCTAATTTCACTTTGGTTAACAGCTTCCTACTGACAATGCTGCTTGAGTGGCACAAATGAGAATTTATGCGCACCTATACAGAGTGATGCAGCAGTGTTTTAGTCCTTTAGTCTGTCTAGCTGTCTCAACTTCTCATCTGAACAAACTGCTCCAACAGATCAGCTTCCAAAGCTTCAATGTTCATGCTGATACCACCATCTCTGCTGTAACTCAGTGCAACTACTCTGTACAGCTGCATTGCATTTTAAAACTCTGAGTCCACTTTAAGTGCTGTCACCACTACCTCTAAACTGTATTTCTCATTAATTGGACGCTGACCATTGTATATAACTTCTCACTGGAATTACGATACAGAACCAACCAACAAATTAGCACCAGAAATGTTAAGCACAAATATTTCAAAATAAATATACCTAATGTGATTCAGGGTGGAGGTTTCCTTTAAATGTCAACATACCGTACAACGTGTTGAAGGCTTGAAAGGAATTTGAAAAACAACATAAGATACAGGCTAAACAAAAACTAGCCTACATGTGAACATTTACCCCCAGTAAATGTTACGACTGCTCCTATAACCATAAGAGAATGTTGTGTTTAACTCTTTAGTGCACAATATTATTATATATTTATATCTTTATATTTATATTTATTCTTAATATTTATATCTAATCTTTTATTCTATTTTCTTGAACATTGTTAATAGTCTGTGCAGTTGTCTGGTCCCTTTATCATGTCACGTGTCATACATGTGACATTTCTATTTCCAGTAGAAACGTTGTGGAAGGACCTGAAGCAAGCAGTTCATTGAAGAAACCCCCCAAAATCCTAGAGTTGAAGCTGGTCTGTACTGAGGAATGGGCTAAAATTCATCCATGCTGATGTGCAGGACTGATCAACAGTTACAGAATTTATGGATGCACAAGGGGGTCACACCAGATACTGAAAGCAATGGTTCACATACCTTTGCCATTGAAAGATATGTAATATCGGACCATTTCCTCAATAAATAAATGACCAAGTAAAATATTTTAGTCTTATTTGTTGAACTGGGTTCTCGTTGCCTGCTTTTTGGACTTCTGATGATGTTTTGGTTCATATATATATATATATATATATATATATATATATATATATATATATATATATATATATATATATCTCCC
>JAFFST010045877.1:9960-32363 GCA_022414735.1 Noturus placidus | reverse complement strand
GTCCAAAGACATGCAGGTTGATTGGCGTGTCTAAAGTGTCCGAAGATGAAGATGGATGGATGGATGGATGGATGGATGGAACTTGGTAGGGACCCTGGAGGTGTGAGGTGAACGTGCTAACCACTCCCCCAGTCCAAAGACACGCATGGTAGGCTGATTGGCGTGTATAAAGTGTCCGTAGTGTATGGATGTGTGTGTGTGTTTGTGCCCTGCGATGGACTGGCACCCTGTCCAGGGTGTACCCCGCCTTGTGCCCGATGCCTCCTGGGATAGGCTCCAGGTTCCCCGTGACCCTGATAAAGGAGTAAGCGGTTGAAGATGGATGGAACTTGGTAGGGGATAGCAAGTTACAAGATACAAGACTTTTCCCCGAACAGTTCACTCCAGCGAAAGTAAATGGACGCACAGGAGTTCTCGGGAGTGCATTTGTTTAATTCTTGACAATTTTCTGACCAGAAATGTGTGGAGACAATTAAAAGCTTAATATTCTGCCATTTTTTTTTGCTCAGGAGTGTAGGATAAAGTTTCCGATCATCTTTTGTTTTTTTTTTTCCACCCGTCAGTGCAAAATCATAACTTCTTTTACAGTTCTGTAATAAACCAGAAATGTCATGTGAGGTCAGATTTGTTGTTAGGTTTATTTCCGTAGTAAGGGTGTTTGAAATGCCCGCAGGATGATGACGTCTAAGGATATCATTGTTGAATTATCATTGTACTAATATACCATTTAAAAAAAAAAAAAAAAAAAAAAACCAAAGCAAGCCAGTGGTGAAAATGAACCACTTTATGAAATCTTTGCACAAAAGCCTTGAATCCTTGAGTATGTACCAAAAACATAAAGCGAATCCCATTCAGATTTTTTTTTTTATATAATTGTTTTTTCTTGTTCTTTTTAAAGTTGTTATTATTATTTTGTAAACAACTTGTGTATATAAAATCTTGCAACAGCTTTACTTATGTTATAAGCTGAGCTGGGCACAAAAGTGATGAATCATTGGATTAAGTGACTAATTTATTTATTTTTTTAAATTGTTTTAATGAGCAGATGGGTTTAAATGTAGTTAAATCTGTATTATGAAAAGTTAATGTTCAGGTAGTCAACCGATCATACACCATAACACTCTTCATGAGTGGCACACCTACACTCAATAAGAGAGGTGTTGAGAGAAAGGAGAGCTAGTCCGGTCCCATCTCAATACTTCTTTCATTACATTTGTAATTTATTTCCTGTGTGTATAACGTACAAATTGTAATGTTGTCAGTCTACTTTTTGCTTCATGATGTGTTGCACGTCGAAAGAGTAACAGTGTAAGGCCTGTAACCACGGATTTAAATAGTTAAGTCCCCCCCCCCCCCCCCCGCCTTTGTACCTCTCATATATTGTATTGCGTTGTGTATTTTTAAAAGCGTTCTAAATCTTTTCCGCAAAATAGCATACATTTTTATATCGGAACGTTTCAGTCAAACGTAAGACAGTTACACTGTTGCAATGTAGATACCAAATCGTTTCTATCATATAAGCAGCGTGTTGTAGTTTTATTAAAACTCCATGTTTTAAAACTCCAATGACTAAGTCATGGCTAGATCAGCCATATTAATGGGCTTGATCTCTGTACCATCATTCTAAAAAACTGTGTGTGTATATATATATATATATAAAATAATATACATACATACACACACACAATGTGTGTGTATATATCTCGATAGATAGATAGTATTTTTATTAATGTATTAAAAATACAATGGGGTCCCCAGAAGTTTGGGATGATTGTATATGCTGTTGAGTGAGAAATGAGTTTTGTGGTCAGTTGTGTCTGTACATGTTTTAATTTTTTTTTTTTATAGACAAAATACACCCTCATTGATGAGCAGGATATACCACTGGTGGAGAACTATGCCTTTGAGGTAAGAACATTTAACTTTGACTTTGATTGACTGATGGCTTTAAGATGCTTTTCTGACTTTCAGCAATCTTAATAATTTTCTCAATGAGCACGTTTATGTGTATTGGAGCTAATGTTCAACATGTGGTAAGTTGTAGAAACTTATGGAAGTGAATAAATTACATTAGTCATAACTTGTTTAATACACAAGGTTTGATGTATAATTAATTTTGAGTCTGCATTTCAGCTAATGATTGTGTATTACAAGGCGATTTTTCCTTTGTTAAATTTTCTGGAATTCTTTCGCTGACTTCCAGGCACGCATGGAGGTTGACGCTGATGGCAATGGAGCAAAGATCTTTGCATATGCCTTTGATATAAGCAAAGGCCGGTGGGCAGGTCGACCTCTGCACGAGTTACTCTGGTTAGTGGAGCGTTCTCAACAAGCACTATCTTACTCTTTTATAAGAGTTGCTACATCTTTGTTACATTTAGTTTTTGTGTTTCATTTTGAATGTGTGTGAGCAGGGAGAAGCACAGAGGTGGCATTGCTCCTAGCTTCCAAGTTGTCCACATAAACTCGGTTACGGTGGACAACCGTCTAGACAATTTGCGCCTCGTTCCTGTTGGCTGGACTCCCAAACCGGAGGAGCTGTCTAGCAAACAAAGGTAAACTTTACACGGCTCTGTGCTGGAGACTTGATGCGCCATATTAATCGCACGTAAGCCTTGTTTATGCTGTTCTTGTCTGCTCATGTCTAAACTTTTAGTCTTGGTGTACCTGTGATACTTACTTCTGCAGGGAGCAGTCACTTTATTGGCTGGCCATCCAGCAGGTTCCAGCTGATCCGGTGGAGGAGCAGTACCTGGAGCTGGGCCGCACACGTTACTACAACGCCAATGGAGAGCTGGTGGAGGAGGAGGAGTGTTCCTGCACTTACTACGAGTGTCACTATCCCCCATGCTCACTCATTGAGAGGAGGGTCAGTACTGTAACGTTGGTCTTGTGTATTGTACAAGTTTCTAGAAAATGATCAATCAGCTCCATACAGGGAGCGGGCATACTTGTTCCCACTCTGTCCAAATCCATCGTCATGCTGGTTTTATGAGACATAAACATGCTCATGAGAGAACACTGAAAAACAGATCTACTAAATATTTTATTTTAGAGGTCACCGGGTAAAAGGAATCCTGTGTTATCTTGTTTGCTCATATTTTACCCTGGGTTAACAGGAAATCCCGACTATTCAAAATCTGATGTTTCAGTGTACATTCTTAAACCCTGGGTTAACGGTCATATTTGCGATGGCAACGGCTGTGATTGGATACGTACGGTTTAAATAATGGCTTGCCTCGCACTTTTGCATCAGTGACTGGGGAAAAAAGTTAGCGCGTAAAGCCTCTTTGGTTTATTTAAGCCTCCTGAGACACACAGGCAAGAAAACGAAGATAAAAGAATTCCTTTTGCACCTGGAGAGACTTGTTTTCTGTTACAATTTGACATTATTTATTTATCCCCCCCCCCCCCCCCCCAAATGCTGCAACACATGGGGTTTCTGTGACCTGTACAAAGCACTTGATATGAGGCATGCACTGTTCAGTTACTGATTGGGTGTCTGTTAAGGATCTAGCCGTAACATTAATACCGCATCGTGTCGCACTACAAAGTAAAAAATATTGCTAGTTTTTATTTTGATTTTGTTTATGTTGGGTTTCTGTTCCGTTTCAGTTAGTTGTAATGCTGCGTAAATAGTTTTGATTCCGTTTTAATCTTTCGAAAATCATTACTTTTGTTTGTATTTAGTTTTCGTATTGCTTGAGTTTTTAATATCATGGTAATCGTAACTGGAAAGGAAAAACAAAAATCCCAAATTGGACTGTTTGTTTACTCCCTATTAACACTGGGGGTGGGTGTTTGAATTGAAGTGTCAATGGGTATGCTTCCTGATTTATTTATTTATTTATTAAATTTTAAAAATAAATACATTGGAAGGGGGTAAACAATCACTTGTTCAATATGCAGTGTCATTACATCACTTATCTCTGCTGATCTCTTATTGACCCAAGCAAAGCCAAGTGTGAACGCACTTGGACTAGATCTTGAACAAGGTTACTTTGCTCTTAAGTCATTCTCCAACACGTTTTTCTAGATTTTTATATGGATATGGTGTTCGTAAGAATAGAAACATCAAGTTCTTTATGATATGGATAGTTTTCCCAGTCATCTTTCCTAGGATTAAGATTTATAAAATCATATACTCCTTGACAATCAAATGCATTCAAAAACTAAAGTAATCCAATCAGCTACTAAATCTTTTCAACATTTAAACGTTTCTTGGTTTAGTCTGACTAAAAAACCCGAGACGCATCCAGACATTCATTTTACTTGTTTTTCAATACTGGCATACAAAAGCCCCCTAAATCCAATCACTAAACGACATTTGGAAAGTTGTATATAGTATTGCTTGTTTTTATTGTATGCATTTGTGTATTTTTCTGATTTTTTTTTTAAATTTTTATTTATTTATCCCCCCTCCAGCTGCGAGAGTTCAACATCTGTGGTCGCTGTCAGGTGGCACGCTACTGTGGTTCACAGTGTCAGCAGAGAGATTGGCCGGCCCATAAGAAGCAGTGCCGCGAACGCAAGAGGGTCCTGGCCTTGGAGTCCGAGCCCGAGCGGTGATCCCCTGAGCCCCCATCACTCACAAATGTGGTCAGAGGGGGGAATGTGGGACGGAACTTGCAAAGAAATGCAAAAACGACAATGGAAAAAAAATTTACTGACTAACTAACCGAATGGGTGATTATGTTGGTAGGTGAGGCAGGCCTGTTGAATGCAGGGCGGGAGGGGCATGAAAAGCCTTTTTTTTGCTTCCCAAACTTTGGCATTTCCTTGTCTTGTTATGGGGGATTTTTTTTAGAGGGAGATCATTAAAAGGCTGCTGCTATGGATGTGTGTTTTGTGAAGAAAAACACCACACCATCATGACTTCTTCGGTATGTACTTTTTCAAGAGTTCATAAGCTCACTCCTTCCTTCCATTCTCACGCCTGTCGTGAAGTGTTAGCCACTGGTCTCGAGGAACACGCCTGCTGTAGAAAGAGACGGAATAACGGACCTCTTCACTGTACTTTTCCTCTCCCAGTCGGACTTCCTGTACACACAAACGTGCACACGCCCGCATACCTGCCGTATCCTTCCCCGGGTGTGCAGCAAAGAACTTTGCAAATTCACACAACCAGTATTGTGTGTGTGTGTGTGTGTGTGTATGTATATGCGTGCGTGCGTGCGTGCCATGCCATTATCGACTGAAGTAATAGAATTTTTCTCTATTCCAAGCATGGGTGGATGGACTGGGTAGGAAAGTCATTCTTGAATCTAGGGATGTTGTCACTTTTTTTTGTTGTTGTTGTTGTTTTTTTTTTTTTTTTTGTTTTTCCTTTGGCGAGTTTCTGAAATTACTCTGAGCTGCATTAAAAAAAAATTCCAGTCGCCTTCCATTAAATGTTTAAGCGCAATCACTAGCATTTGGATTCAACGGATGTCCTGGGCTAAAGAAAAAAACTTGAAAATGCACACAAAGTTGTCTATGTTCAACCTCCGCAGTCATCTTTCTGCAAGTTGATGCTTGGGTTATTCGTTTGTCAATCCTTTTTGTCCAGTGTAACATCTGTACCTTTTCTCTGTGTTTTTGTATAAACCAGAACCTTTTTAAAAAAAGAAAAAGGGGGAAAAAAGGACAAAGGCATACATGCACACATGTTTTTAAAGTGTGTCTTCCTCTTAAATGTAAGGCAACTTTACCGAACTGTAATGTGGTGTGTAATGATGCGCACGGACATGCACACAAATCTTGCATGTATTGCAGGTATACATGCTATTTGTTGACGGTTGTGTACCAATGTGTTTATTTATCCAGATAGGGTTGAACACTGTGCACTGAATATCCTCAATTTCATCTTTGTCGGGGAGATTGCAGAACGATTGTGTTTGGGGCGTTTTTTTTTTTTTTCTTTTTTTTTTTAATTTTTATTTTATTAAATATATGAATTTCAATATGCTTTAAAATATGTAAAATAAATAAATCTACATGAGCGGACATAATGTTCGATATCCTATTGTCACTGTAAAATAAATAAAGTATGATGTGCGAAAAGTATGTTTACACCAGAGAAGTGTGTTCAAAAGGGTGGAATTTTTATTAGATTATACAACCTCTGGCAAAATGGGATGTTTACCTGGCTTTTTTTGACCGGGGACAGCCAGCATCTTTTACCACACTTTTCCTGTGTTGCATTTGATCTTGAAGGACTTTTATAATCCTTTCCATTGTTTCAATTGACAGCTCATGTTGGTGTTATGTTCGCTTTCAAATAGCCAAGTCCAACAGCTTGTTACGGTCTATAAGCACTCTTAACTGCAGACTAATTTGAATTTTTAGATTTGTGATGGTATTTGTTTTAGAAATGCAAATTACAAGATTATTCCATCTTTTTTTTTTCTTCTTCTCTTCTTCATTTGGACATAAATATGCCATTAATTAAAAAAATACATTTAATTAGTTTTAGGTATGTTTCAAGAAGCTGGAATGTTCAGCTATTAAACAAAAATTGTTTTGTGTCATATCTGTGCTTTGTTTATTTGTTCCAAAGTACAAAATATCTGAGTATCCTCTAAGTTTGGTGATTCATACGTTTTGCCAGGTGTTGTATAAATATCTTAATTTGAATAAAAGCATTGTCATATGCACACACAATATCTTTTATCCTGAATTCACTTTTCACAGCAGTTTTAAAATTTTAAATAATTGCAAAAAATCCCTCTCTTTTTTTTATAATTTTTTTGTGGGAAATGTAAAAAAAAATGGACAGGGTGACGACTCAACGTTTTTGATGTTTTGATCTGCATCATATGGTTTAGAGGGAGGCTGTGGCTCAGTCAGTAGAGCGGGTTGTCCACTAATCGTGGGGTTGGCGTTCGAATCCCGGCCCGGGTGATCCCATGCCGAAGTGTCCTTGGGCAAGACACTGAACCCTAAGTTGCCCCTGATGGCAAGCTAGCACCTTGCATGCATGCAGCTCTGCTACCATTGGTGTGTGAGTGTGCTCTCATTTGTAAGTCGCTTTGGATATAAGCGTCTGCTAAATGAATAAATGTAAATGTAGTGGCAATGATTAGTGCACTGATTGAGGTGTGTTAATGATTATAAGGTTGTGAGTTAAATCCCCAGAATGCCACAGCACCAAATCTGAACAAGGCACCTCAATTTACTAGACTGGATTCTCCTTCATTCCAATCTCTTTCAAGTTCAAAGTAAATGAGCGTTTCTCCAAATGAGAATTATGAAACTTTAGCTAATCAGTTTAATCCTCTATCTTAAAAGTCTGACACTGATCTATAGTTAAAGGTTTACGCCCCTCGTTCGCCCCGGTCTTATCTTAATGTTTGTGCCTTACATCTTTGAACCTGTACATTTGCGTTATATTTGCATATTATAAGTAAGTGAATGGTGGGGAAAATGACGGAAATGCAATGCACTATGGGTAACTTGAAATATAGCTATGATGACTAAAGCTCCAGCTTGGTTCAGTACTTGAACTTGCAATCTTAGGGTGAACACTTTTCTGTTTCACCAATTGGGAGACTTGTAGGATTTCTTATACAAACCCAATTCCAAAAAAGTTGGGATGCTGTGTAAAATGTAAATAAAAACAGAATGCAGTGATTTACTAATCTCAAAAAACCCAAGTTATTCACAATGGAACATAGTGAAAAAAACATCAAATGTTTAAATGGAGGAAATGTACCATTTTAAGGAAAAAATAAGGTAATTTTTAATTTGATGGCCGCAACGCCTCAAAATTTGGGAGGGGAGAAACATCTGGTGGTTAATTGGCAACAGGTCAGTAACATGATTGGGTATAAAAATAGAGTCGATGAGAGGCATATATGATATCATATATGTTTTCTATGTTCTATTGTGAATAACATGGGTTTTTTGAGATTTGCAAATCAATGCATTCTGTTTTTATTTACATTTTACCCAGCGTCCCAACTTTTTGGGAATTGGGGTTGTACACCACTCCTTGTATAATGGAATTTTTTTTTTTTAATAGTAAATGTTAGAGTGCAGCCTATTAAAATACACTATGGCCAAAATTTTATGGACACCTGACCACCACACCCATAAAGTATGTGGTCTGTCACCAAACTCTTGCAACAAATTTGTAAGCACACAATTGTATAGGATGTTTATGGATGTTGTACTGTTACAATGTCTCTTCACTGGAATTAAAGAGCCTAAACATGTGTATAGCCTCAGATTCCTATTTGTGGCTGACAGATATGAAACCTGATGTGGTCTTCTGCTGTTGTAGCCCATCCACCTCAAGGTTTGATGTCTTGTGTATGCTGAGATGCTTTTCTGCTCACCACGGTTATAAAGAGTGATTATTTGAGTTACTATATCCTTCCTGGCAGTTCAAACCAATCTGCCCATTCTCATCTGGTCTCTCTCATCAATAAGAACTGTTGTGTAATGTTTTTTGTTTTTCCACACCATTCTCTGTAAACTCATACTGTCAAACATACTGTTTTGTGTGAAATTCCCAAGAGATCAGCAATTTATGAAAGACTCAATCCAGCCCTTCTGATACTAGCATCCATACCACAGTCAAAGCCACAGCCACACATTCTCTTTATTCTCTTGTTTGATGTGAACATTAACAGAAGCTCTTGACCTGTATCTGCATGATTTTTTGCACTGGCTGATTAGATAAGTGAATGAATATGCAGTTTTTTCTACAGGTGTTCCTAATACAGTGGATGGTAAGTATATATGCATATACATAACCATTCTGTTTTGCTTACTTGGTTCTCTTTGTCCATTTACTGTTTAACCCACTCTAGCACTTATATGAAGCAGCATTAACCTATGAAGCTTCTGAGGTTATAAATCCTTACAGATACGCTAAGTACTCTATAATATGCCTTCAGCTGTTAGATACAAGTGTGTTAAATGACAATGTAAACATTAAAGAAAGCCCAGTATAAGCAAGTGCTCATATATAACTCTCGTCTGTGGTCTATTCATAATGATAATTATGCTTATGCGTTATCATTATAATGATAACATTGCATGGCTCCACCAGTGTGACTGTGAAAATATCAAATGTACTGCAAGTTTAAGTTCCATCCATCCATCCATCCATCTTCAACCGCTTACTCCTTTTCAGGGTCACGGGGAACCTGGAGCCTATCCCAGGAAGCATCGGGCACAAGGCGGGGTACACCCTGGACAGGGTGCCAGTCCATCGCAGGGCACAAGTTCTTGACAAAAATTCAACCTTTGTGTTTAATTATGAGGTTCATTCTGCTGCACAGCTTGACCATAGATGAACACAGATAAGCCTGCTCACAATGAAAGTTATCTCTCAGCAGTGAGCTGTCAATGCTTTCAATGCACTGGCTTTTGTTTTTCTACGATCTCACAGATGTCCTGCAGTTGAACTCCAGCTAGAACAAAAAACTGCCTATAAAACTGTCATCTACGACAAGTAGGGTAGTCTTTTATTACCTTTGACCAGGAACAGACGCTCTGTGGGGGATGCAGGGTTGATAAGCAAACCTTTCTGAGTGTGGTGTGTGCTGAGTCCACTCTGTGACTTTCTCTGTGGCTGTCACTTCAGCCATTTATATCTTTGCGATCCTGTCTGAGAATGAAGCTATGCTGCAGAAACTTCAGGAGTGGACTAAGCAGGACCGCGATCTTTACCAGGCAATAGGACAACTCCTGTCAAAAGATGAGCCTGACGTTGTACTGAATGCTGCTGGAGCTGTGGCATCACTGGTAACGATTACATATCCTAAAGTGTCCGTAGTGTATGAATGGGTGTGTGAGTGTGTATGTGATTGTGCCCTGCGATGGACTGGCACCCTGTCCAGGGTGTACCCCGCCTTGTGCCCGATGCCTCCTGGGATAGGCTCCAGGTTCCCCGTGACCCTGAAAAGGAGTAAGCGGTTGAAGATGGATGGATGGATGGATGGATGGAAATGTATCAGTGTTTAGATTTAGCATTTAGAGATAAGAGCCTGCATGCTCCATCTAAAGGGTTAGAAAGGAATAACCAAGGTTTTTATGACCAGCTCCTTGCAGGTCTAATCTCTCTGCAGGCATTTTATATTAGTCAGTGGTCTGCATGAGGCTGCCACTAAATTATCAATAATACCACTATTGGTGTTACTGTGCAGAACAAACAAATGTGCGAATCATATAAGCAAAACTGGAATTTTTAATTAAAACCAAAACTAAACGCTGATTTTATTTTAATTATAAAGATATTGTCATAACATAAATAAATAAATAAAAACCTTGATTTTTTTTGATGCACCATCCAACCATTGTCCATAGTGGTTTACGAAGCATTTCCAATTAAATGTGTAATGTGTGTAGGTGATCATTTCTTAACTCATGCTCATTTGCTGTAACAGGCTAGCTAAATATTGATCATTTGTTTTGCACTATTTTTAAATATTATTTTGTATAGCAGTATGCATTTTGTGACAAAAGTGAGTTCAGGTCTTCCAATTTTTATTATTATTATTATTATTATTGTTATTATTGTTATTTTTTACATTTACTGAATGAATCTTTATCTTTATTTATTTATGTTTAAAGTAAGGTTTTAAAGATAAATCTGTGATCCAGTTATTTTTAAATGTATATTATATCAATGTTTGTTGGCTGTTCAGGTGAAATGCAAACCGACAGGAAAAAAAAAATGTACCCTCGATGGTACCATGCCAGCAACAAGGAAAAGTACCTATACTATATACTATAGTTTATATACCTATAAACTATACTTTCTTTGTCACTTGGGTGGTACCATTAAGGGTACAACATTTATACCTTTAGTACATAGTATTTTTAGGTGTATATGGGGTACCTTTAATCCCTGGAACTTTAAGTCCGAGTTTTAAAGGTATAAAGCAACCCAGCAACAAGGAAAAGTACTGTTTGGTACATTTATTTCTGAGAGTGTAATGTGGGGAGTTATTTCGTTGTATGTTGTCAGCTCTCATCTTCGTGGTATGTGCAACTTTTGGGCAGTAGTTTTTGATTGACTAGAGCTTCACCATTGATTTGGTGTGTCATCAGTTTTCTGGTCTTACACCCAGATGTAAGCTGCAGGGCATCTCCAAAGTAATCCTGAATTCTGTGTGTTTTCTACCTACATTAGGTTGAGAACCAATCAGGACTCCAGTGGCTGCTTGAGGACCGTGCTATGTTCAGTCAAGTCCATGAAAGAGTCACTTGTCTTCTGAACCATGAGAGAGAGAGAGTGGTTAACGTGGCTGCTCTTATTGTAGCACGGCTCTCTCTGTATGAACCGGCCTGCCAAAGGCTTCTATGTCACCCTTCAGCCTCGATGATTTTTGGGCGTTTAGTTCAGTACCTGACCCACAGCCGAACAGGTTAGTCCCAACGAGAAGAATCTCAGCACATAGAAACAACAACTGAGGATTCTGTAATACATGTGAGTGCAGGAGAGGGGTGCAGAACACAAATGTGTGTGTTTGATATACTTATTAAGGGGAGAGAGAACTTGAAGACTTGCATTACAAAAGTTATCATCATACCTGCTTTAAAACTATACTAACAGAGCTCCTCCATACAAGCTGGTGTCATGTCTCGGGTGTATACTCACTCAGGTGTATACTCCCAGCACAGGCTCTGTATTCACAAAGACCTTGATCAGAGTCAAGAGAGAGTCCAAAAGTGTAAAAAAAAAACAAAACATAAAACATCCATAGTTTCATAATATTGGGATCATTGTAATACTTTTAAGCATTGCATAAAGTTGATTTAAGTTACAAATTTAAAGTAAATTAGCATAACCTTAGCTAATTTGCAGCATTGTTTTAAGATGTTCAGAATTCTATAAATTACAAACCAAGCCAAATATGAATTAACTTAATAGTATTATCACAGTGTTCAGAATGATATCAATTACAAACTCACAGTTAGCATAAAGTTCGCTAACTATCCAGCAGAAGCAGAATGATATAAATTACAAACTGACCGTTAGCATAATCTTCGCTAACTAGTTAGTAATGTTTCAAGGTGTTAAAAAAAATGAAATAAAGTACTAAAAGACAATTATCATAATGTTAGCTCACTAGCTAGTATTGTTTAAATGTGTTCAAAATGATATCAATTACACACTAACATTCATCATAACGTTAGCTAACTAGCTAGGTGCTTTCAGAACAAGGACATTATTTAATGCCTTTCAGTTCGAAGTTGAGCTATTACCTTTTCCTCAAAAATGCTTTAATCCATCCATCCATCTTCAACCGCTTACTCCTTTTCAGGGTCACGGGGGAACCTGGAGCCTATCCCAGGGAGCATCGGGCACAAAGCGGGGTACACCCTGGACAGGGCGCCAGTCCATCACAGGGCACAATCACATACACACTCACATTCCAAATCCATGTGATGCACAATGAGTTTAAACATTCATTTATGACCACCTCGAAAGTGCTGGAAATATTATTGATGTACAAATCTGCATACTATATACACATGTACTGGGGGATGAAATATTGTGGCAGAAAAACTCAAGTGATTTCAGGTGCTATTGTAAACGGGAATAAACTGTAAACAGTTGGATCAGGTATTAGACAGGACATAAACAAAGCTACAATTTCAGTATGAACAAAATTACTTACTGCAGTTTGAGAACAAGGCTCTAAACCGAGTCATGCCTTTAGATGTATTGTGGGCTTATTTTTTTTAATACTGTTTATTGTACGATGTGCTTTTAGACACTGCTATGAATGCATCCTTCACTATTGGCTCCTTGTGTGGGAGTGAGCAAAGCAGATGCCTCATCCTGGCTGAAACCAAAGAGCAAAAGCTGGTGAGACAGCAACATTTTTTGCTACATGACGTAGCTAAGGAATACATGCTTATGCTTATTTCAGGCTCAGAGATGTAGAGTGTACATTTTTTTTATATATATATTCTGTATGAATTTATGAAAAGAATAATATATGAATAATAAATTAATCTTATGTAAACATTCCTGGGTGGGGTGGGAGGGGCTGTTATTGGGTAAAAAAATATATATATTGATTCTGTATTGATATATTTTGTTGTACTCTGAAAAGTGTATAAGAATCAATAAAAAAATTATTAAAAAAAAAAAAGAGATGTAGAGTGTAAAACTTAAAGCTGCAGTATGTAACATTTTTGTCCAAAACTAAGTGGCTTAGTGGTTCGCCTCACACCTCCAGGGTCCGGGGTTCGAGTCCCGCCAGGGCCATGTGTGTGTGGAGTTTGCATGTTCTCCACAGTTTGCATGTTCTCCCCGTGTGTCGGGGGTTTCCTCTGGGTACTCCGGTTTCCTCCCCCAAAAGACATGCATGGTAGGCTGATTGGCTACTCCGGTTTCCTCCCCCAAAAGACATGCATGGTAGGCTGATTGGCGTGTCTAAAGTGCCCGTAGTGTATGAATGAGTGTGTATGTGATTGTGCACTCTGTCCAGGGTGTACCCTGCCTTGTGCCCGATGCTCCCTGGGATATTTCAAGGTGTTAAGTATTAAATATCAAGGATCACAGCAATTATTTGCAGTAGCTGACATTCCTTAACATACTACATTGAAATACTACCCCTTGAAATATCAGATATATTAAATATACCTGATTGTTGAGTGATTTAAATGTGAAATGCCTCTTCTTTTTTAGAAGTCAGTTAGTCTTGTTTCTGAGTTGGATGCTGATGTACAATTAAGCAATACAAAAGGTAGTTCAGATATGGGTATGGTTCCATCTGAGCGCCTCATCATGCAGCGCCGAGGCTGTAACGAACACACACTTCGGTCATCTTCACACCCCATACATCCCAGACCAAAGATCAACCCAGGTACTTTCTCTATGTTAAAGTAAGGATTACGAACATTTGCTGTCAATAAAATATGTGCATTAAGGCTGTCAGAATCAGAATAATAATAATAAAAAAAAACTAAAGCTATATAGCGTATGTAAAGTATGTGACACATCATATAAATATAATAACTAAGAAAAAATTAAGATAATTTAATTTTCTCTCTTCTTGGGTCTAGTCAGTGTATATAGATATCAAGTTGGATCTCGAATTGGATAGGAGTTCATTTATGAATATGAAATCTTAGACTAGATTTCTAGAATACTAGACTTTCCATCATGATAAATCCCAGTGTTAACATTTTTTTCTCTCCCCCTCTCCTTCTGCCGAGCTGCACATGAGTTGATGGAGATGTTGGAGATCCTGGTCCTTTCTGCTCTCCGGACCTGCATGATCGGTCTCGGAGGTCCTACTTCTGGATGGAGCTCTCATCTGCTCCAAATCCAGACTGCTGGGACTGAGGCTTTTCAAAGCCAAACAGATTACATTTAAAGCAATAATTGTCTCTTTAAGAATGTCTGTTGTGACCCAGATGAGGACAGGTTCCCTGCTGAGTCTGGTTCCTCTCAAGGTTTCTTCCTCTTAAAACATCTTAGGGAGTTTTTCCTTGCCATTGTCGCCACTCAGTGTCTTGCTCAGTTGGGATAATTTCTCACTTTTACTGTGTATGTACTGTGTTTGTATTCCTGTAAAGCTGCTTTGAGACAATGTCTATTGTAAAAAGCGCTATACAAATAAAATTGAATTGAATTGAATTATTACAATGGGTATTAAAGATACCACAATTAAATAATTAAGTTTATGTTCCAGATTTCCAACATAATACAAAATATATTTTCTTTCACCTCTGGTTTTTCAGAAACATTATGCGGTACAGAAATATATGTATTTTTTAAAAAGCAAACAAAGAAATGAGACGTAAATAAAAGACCATGCTTTATAGTTAAAAAGGGTTCATCCAAGTTTAACGACTCCAGGTCGCTAGAGGGCGCAGCGGACATGTTAAAGGAAAATAATACCGTTTCTGAGTCGTCTTTTGAGTTTCCTTCGTTGTTTACACGGAAGTAAACAAGAACAAAGTCAGACCAGCTGCCAGTTGAACTTTATTCATATATATATATAACGTTAAAGAGTTTTAGCACAGGAATAAATCTAAACACGATGGTCAACATTGGACTCCGGAAGGTCGATGACGCGCTCGTGGAGAAACATCCGGTGCACTGGTTTAGTTTTATTCTGTAATATATCCTTTAAAAACATACTAATGACCTAATAATGTATTATTTAATAACATCATTACTGAAAACTTCACACAGGGGTTGCAGCAGTATGCTGCCTGCCAGTCCCGTGCATTTATGAAGGGAACAGGAAGCTTCATAATTGGTTGGTATCTGAGCAATAATATTTTCAATATAATAAATTTAATATATTTTAAAAAGTTTAATAAAATTCATGGACATTCTTGTTATTGGAATCCAGGTCTATTTTATGATCACAATCCACATATCTAATTGAAACAAGATTATATATCACATTATTATGCCACAGCACAGCGTAGGTTCTGATTGGTCTACAGCAGTAGTTCTGGCTCTGAGGCAAATCACTGGTTTGTATTAATGTGCATATTAATTAGATATGTTATCGTTTCTATAGTAACAACTTATATAGGGAAATACATGGCGGTCACTCCAACATATTTTATGTTGAGGTATAAAATACTAAGAGATGTGCTGTAGTATAATATAAAAATAATCAACATTGGGGTGGTAACAGTAACTCACACCACCCTGTCGTTGATTATTCTCCTATAACAGCATACCCTCAAGTGGTTTATTCCATGCTTTACGGACCTCATGGCTACACCACATAAACCCTTGGGAATCCCCAGACTGCACTTTGAGCACCATTTGACACCAAGTGTCTACAATAATATTTTGGTTTGTATTAGAGTTTAACACATTATTGTTTTTAAAAATTCCACCAAAAAAAAAAAAAAAATGATATACTTAACAGACTATACCTTAAATGTCATTCTCTTTGAAAATAGATATTGTGATATTTTGAAAACCATGGTATTGGGCACAAGGCGGGGTACACCCTGGACAGGGTGCCAGTCCATCACAGGGCACAATCACATACACACTCACATTCATACACTATGGACACTGTAGACACGCCAATCAACCTAACATGCATGTCTTTGGACTGGGGGAGGAAACCGGAGTACCCGGAGGAAACCCCCGACACACGGGGAGAACATGATAGGCTCCAGGTTCCCCGTGACCCTGAAAAGGAGTAAGCGGTTGAAGATGGATGGATGGATGGATGGTATTGGGTTGTTTGTATTAATACAGTGATTAAAATAAAATACTGTTTTTACCCGTATTCACAACTCATTTTACAGCTGCTGTAATAAGACTCCTACAGCTCGACTAAGAATTGATTAGCACGATCTGTGAAACACTCAACAATTTGGAGATTTTATTGTATTTCCTTTCTCATGTTGTTTCTGTCTGTTACCAGGTACAATAAGCATGTTTTTAGCACAGCAAGCACTACAGAAAAGACTGAAGTATCCGCTCCAGTGGAACCTTCTAGTATCTATTGGTAGGGTATTGCTTTCTGTTACATGTTAATGTCTTGTTCCTCCATGTATGCAACAATCACCTTCTGTGCCAATTGTTCTGATTGTAATGTTTTAAACAGAACATGCATAAAGGAAACTTTTTGAGCAAAGCTTACTGTAGTATAGGAGAATTAGTATAGTTAAATTTTTGCTTTAATCACAGTGTGTACTCTAGCTCAGTGGTTCCCAAACTTTTCCATAGCAAGCCCCCCCAAATGGCAACAACATTTGACCGAGGCCCTCCTTTTTCAAGATGTCTTTGAAACACATTAAAAATACAAACTTCTGAATATATCCCCCTTTTTATTAATAATTACATCTTACATGTTTACATTACATTACATTAGGAATTGATTGTGTGTGTGTGGGGTTGTCTGAGAGTGAGAATTTTTTTTCACACAAAATTGTTGAGCGCCCCCTGGCGGCCCCTACTTTGAAAACCACTGCTCTAGCTGACACACTACACAAGTTTGTGTAAACCCTGATGATCCTCTTTAGATCAAATCCAACATAAGAGATGAGGCTCACTGGCAATCTCACCTCTCATACAAAGGAGTGAACATGGTCAATATCACACATTTGCTTACATTTAAATAGTGACCTAGAACCAGTGCGACTTCTTCAGTATTGAATAGTTACGATGTTGCACATTTCCTTTTTTATGTTGTTGTTGTATTTTTTGAAATTCTAAAACTTTCTGTTTATTTCCAGTTTTAAATACATAAATAAAAAACTCACAGATTTTCAATATTGTCTCAGACTATTGGACGCCACTATATAAGGTGAATTTCTGTCGTTTTTCTGGAACTTTCTCTGACAGTGGCTTCCTCAGTGTTCAGCTACACAGTAACACGTTGGGAGACAAAGAAGTGCACAGAGCTGTGGGTTTTCTTGGAAAAAGGAGAAGTACCTGATTCCAGTCCACCAAGTAAGTATTCATATGTTCACTTCATCTGTTCTATTAAACAAAACCTTGAGACTCTGAACAAGATGTAATTTCTAAGGAATTTTCATGCCGTACAGGATTTCACTGAGTTTTTGGTGAATGTTGCAGCCACTAGAATTTGTGATTTGACCTTGCAGAGGTTTTTGTGGGTATTTTTTTTTCTTCAGAAAACTACTTGAATTGGCGAAACTGTTTTGCACGGTCTTGTTTATTGGGAAATGTAACATTTAAGCTGTACTCATGTTTCACGCACATAAATTGAAAAGGACTGACTGGTTTCACTATAACTCCACATGTTATATCATTTTAATCCAAAGTCTCTTTTAATTTATGGTTCATTACTTTGAACAGCAGATTTGAAATCGTGTCTCTACACTTCCTGGTTATGTTACTTTGTGAAAATGGCATGATTTGATATCACATGAATACACAACTCATGAATACATAACTCGTTTGGATGTTGTTATTTTTTTAATGAGTTTCTATTCTATGCTAGTAATGTTTTTTCACAAACCCTAACTATGTAATTTTCTATTTCTTATTCAGAGGATGAGCTTCTAACATCTGCAGCTCCCAAAGTCACAAAATACGGCGATGCAATGGAGTAAGTGGTAACTGTCAGTATGGCTGCAAGTACAGCAAACAGAATTTTGAATTGAGTCCATGTTGGAGAGTATTCGCACTGTATATTGTTTATTTTTTTTTACTTTCTTCTGATCAAAAATGTTAATAAATGTACAGACCTGGACATATGATGGGTTTTCATTTGCACTTTCTTTAATATTGTTATTTATACACCTTGTTTGTCTAGGATTAGGGATAGAGCACGCAGTGATTAATTAAGAAAATGTTGGAAAGTAGAAAATGTCGTGGTATGACCCGAGATGTCAAGATGTCATGTAATTTATGGATTGTAGAATTTTGTGCTACAAATCATAGGTTTTAAACTTAAACATGTTAAATGCAGAGCGTTATAGAAACAAATTTTACTTAAATGGTAAATGGCGCACTTATATAGCGCTTTTATCCAAAGCGCTTTACACTGTGTCTCATTCACCCATTCACACACACACTCACACACAAATGGTAGCAGAGCTGCCATGCAAGGTGCTAACTTGCCATCGGGAGCAATTTGGGGTTCAGTGGCTTGCCCAAGGACACTTTGGTATGTGGAGTCACATGGGCCGGGAATCGAACCGCCAACCCTACGATTAGTGGACAACCCGCTCTACCACCTGCGCCACAACCACCCTTATTGTACTTATACATTTCCAAATATTGTTCATATTTCTAAAATTTGTCTAAATAGTAATATTTTAAGACTAAGCTATGTATTAAACAAATATTTAGCTGTGAGCGTAAATCTTTAGGCTGAAGAGATCTAAATCTTTACATCAAAAAATAATAGTAATTTGTTGAATACAATTCCAAATCAAATGAATTTGTTGAATCAAATCAAATGCACAAGGGTGTTAATAGAGAGATTTCAATGTGACTTTTTGAGATTTTCTTGAGCACAGTGAGTGGAAGAGAAAGGACAGACATGCACACTAAGATAATTTATTATTATTATTTTTAAATAAAATGATCCTTTTTGCAGAAATATACTCAGCACTTGGCAATATCAGTCATACTGTATTTAAACATTTATTTTTGATGACCTTGCAGTAGAGATGTAGTTTGTAATGTGTTTGTAGACCTGTAATAATCATATCATTATTAACTCAGTAGTTAAAATGTGTTTGTAAAACATATTGTTAATTACTTGTAAGAGTTATTCAGTAACTACAGTGAATCTATAGGGGTGCCATTATAAGGTGAGGAATGTAAGTATGAAAGTTGGGTACTGGGTTTAAGAGGGTAAAATATGCACAAGAATTTCATTTAATGGTCAAGTTAGGAAAGGAAATAAACAGTCATGTGGAGAACCCACTCATTTAGTACTAATGGAAAATACACTTTAATCTAGCCTATGTAGAGTAATCCAGATGAATCCTGACAAATCTGAAGTCTGAAAAATCCACCATCGGTTCAAATCCAAACAAGTATCTATCTTGACCTAATTTCACAGTAAGTCTGAAAATCTGTGTGCTTAGTGCAAGGTGGTTGAATGAAAAGATTTGGGGGAAACAGGCTGTAATTCAGTCTGGTTAAGCAGAGAGACCAAAGTTCAGTCAGTAACAGTGATTAGAAACCTTTTACAATTTCTAGCCCCACATGAACCACTCCCTGGGAGCCGTCTATGAATTACAGCCATTTTGTTTTTCAAAGTCCCTCCATTTTCACAGGCCCAAAAGTAATTGCACAATTGACTGATAAGCAGTTTCATGGCCAGGTGTGGCCTTTTTCATCATTATTTCAGGACAAATTAAGGAGATAAAACAGGGCGGCTGTGACTCAGTCGGTAGAGCGGGTTGTCCACTAATCCACTAACCGTGGGGTTAGCGGTTCGAATCCCGGCCCGGGTGATCCCATGCCGAAGTGTCCTTAGGCAAGACACTGAACCCTAAGTTGCCCCCAATGGCAAGCTAGCACCTTGCATGCAGCTCTGCTACCATTGGTGTGTGAATGTGCTCTCATTTGTAAGTTGCTTGTAAATGTAAAATGTAAAATGATATTTCTGTAAAGCTGCTTTGAGACAATGTACCATTGTAAAAAGCGCTATACAAATTGATAAATTATTATTAAATTATAAAACATCTGGAGTTGATTGCAAGCGTTGAATTTAGTAGCGGTTCATGGGAAGTCTCAAAATGCAGTCCAAAGAGGTCATCATGACACTGAAAAAAATCAAAACAGGCCTATCAGAGAGATAGATAACTTTAGGAGTGGCCAAATCAACAATTCGGTACATTCTTAAAAGGAAGGAATGCACTGGTGAGCTCAGCAACACCAAAAGACAACTAAAATGGATGATCACAGAAGTCTTTCCTTGATTTCAGGAAGTCATTGTAAAGGATTTGCATAAAAAATATCCCTACTATTTATGATTATGTTCGTTTATCCAATTACGTTTAAGCCTGTGAAACCGGAGGGGGGAAAATGGCTGTAATTCCTAAGGCAATAATTTTTTTTACATTTTTGTTAAAACCTTTGAATTATATCTAACCATCGACACTTCAATCACAGCTTGATTCCTCAATTTCAAATCCATTGTGGTGATGTACAGAGGCAAAAATATGAAAATTGTGTCACTCTCCAAATACTTATAGATCTGACTGTAAAACTATGGTAATAAGTAAATATTAAAATAGGATTTTGATAGGTTAATGCCAAACAATCTAAGTTAAGTCTGGGGACATAATTTATAAAATTATTTCAGACATTGCATGTAACTTCTTTTGTTGGCCCTAATGTATACACTAATCCAGCGCAATTTATATTATACAAAAACTTTGAAACATTTCTTTTAATATAAAACTCAGTGGCCAAATATCAGTGTATTTTGAACCTGGAAAGACAATTGAGGATAGAATATGAATGCTTATGCATGATTTAGCTTTGTAGGTAGATCAGATCTTCAATTAAAAAGTGTATGTTTGATTGCATGATTGTGAAACATACAGTGAGAGGACCTCAACATACAAGAAGAATGATCATGCATGAGGACTATTTAATGGTCAGGCTCTTTTCTACTGAGGAATTTAAGCCCTACATCTAAAACACCAGTGCTACACTTCCTGGTCTCTTTCTAGTCTTGTGTCTTTGTTCATTTGTTAGATTTTGTTTAGGAACTACTTTATCCTGGTCAGGATCATATTGGATCCACAGCTCAGGATCGATCTCCAGACCCTGGAGCTGTGTACTAGAATCATTACCCTACATGTCACCCTACAGTGTTTGTTGCCAGCATCAAATATGCAAGCATGACAATGAATTTCATTTCTAATACACTATTCAAAATGGAGTGGGTCAAGTAGTGAATTTTGCCCTGCTGTTCTTTCTATATTAGGAAATTAAAAAAACATCCTCTGTCAATTTTTGCTCTTCTTTCATATTTTGTGCCTTTAATGAGTGTATATGCCTATTTGTTGTTATAGCTTTTATGACCATCATCAATTCTTTGAATCAACAGACTTTTTTTTTTTGCTTCCAGACTGTCTAACTTAAACCTTATTTTCCACTGCAAAATTTTAAAGTGTATGCACAAGCGCTTAGAGGTTTGGCACTGATTTGGTTCTGGATAAGCTGAGCCAAGCACAAATGAAACGGCCAAGGAGCTTTTACTTTCAGCTACAGTACAAAAAGACATAGTCTAGGCTGTTATTTCGGATTTCAGGATATTAATTTTGGTTTATATTTTGAAAGTAAATAGCACGTTGTGCAGTGGTGTATTGTTGACACCTCACAACTCCAGTGCCTCCAGTTCAATCCTGAGCTCAGGTTGCTGTCTGTGTGGAGTTCCTTTGCATGTTCTCCCTGTGTATGAGTGGGCTTCCTCAGGGTTTTCCAGTGTGTGAATGTGTGTATGGTGTCCCATCCAGGGTGTATTCTTGCTTCACATCTAGTGTTCCTGGGACATGTGCGGATCCACTGCGTCCCTGACCAGGATGAAACGGTTAGGGAAAGCCAGCACAACTGTATAGTGGCACAATTATAACACATTTATTTTCTCTAAATCCATACATGTACCTGTAACATCATGTATGATGCTGTGTGGGAACTATGAAGTCTGTAATTCACGTTTCCTTCAAGTCCTCCTTTGATGATTGTACGTACGAGTTCAGTGCTCATTATTATGACATGGTGTGTGTTGAAGTGCTTTTTGTAGGAAAAATGTAATGGTGTAAGAAACCTTTTTTAAAAATAATTTTTTTTTTTTTTTACATTTTGGATCATCAATGACAAGGAATTTATTTTAACATTGCAAAATTACCACTTAAATCGTACCTTAATTCGGAAAGTTGGATCCATAGTAAAATATGTTTTCCCATGCTGTAATTATGACATGCACACACCTGATGCATGAAGTTGGGGGGGGGGGGGGGGGGGGGGG
>JAFFST010045875.1:61697-75221 GCA_022414735.1 Noturus placidus | reverse complement strand
AAGGTCGAACAGTTCAAGGGGGCCGAATACTTTCGCAAGGCACTGTACATAGGAACAACATTCATGAAATGTATCAGTCAGGATTTAGACCTCATCATAGCACAGAGACAGCGTTAGTTAAAGTACTTGCCTCTGATCAGGGTTGTGTCTCACTGCTTGTGTTACTCGACCTTAGTGCAGATTTTGATACTATAGATCATACTATTCTCCTCAAGAGATTAGAAAATGTTGTTGGCATTAAGGGTAACAGTCCATTCCTGGCTCAAGTCTTATCTGACCGATCGTTATCAGTTCGCGAATGCACGAGCACCTGCTTGCCCGATGTTGACATTGTTTTTGACATTGTTGACATTTAAAACACGTGTATTTTGTTATGTTTCTGTCATGTCTCCTCCCTGTTTCAGTCATTGGCTATGTTGTCACGTGTGCTGTATTGCCCTCAGCTGCTAGCGATGTAGAGGCTGATTGTGTTTGCTTAAATACCGCGCACCTCCCAGCACAGGGGGCGGATTATTGTAATAGATTAGATAACTGTAGCGTCCTTCCGATAGATCAACATAGTCACTGTTTATGTCATGTTTTCCTGTTATGGTTCATGTTTCCTTTCGTCCATGTTAGTTTAGATCACACTGGGTTATCCGCTCTCAGTTCTTAGTCTTCGTTTATGTTTCATGTTTCATATTTAGTGTATCGACCCCGTTATCCCATGACCTTGACTTATTATTCTGCCTTACCCGTTTATGCCTGTTTGCTGATCGCCTGACCCTTGCCTGTTTTTGGATTTGATTGCCTGAGTCTCTTTAATAAAAACTGTTCTAACTGCATTTGCATCCGTTTGAACTTCCTCTCATCACGAAACATGACAGTATGTTTCATTCGAAGCCAGAGGACAGACAGCATCTTAATAAAGTTGAGGATTGTGTAAAGAACATTAGACGTTGGACATTAACTAACTTCCTTTTACTTAATTCTGATAAGACATAAATACTTTTATTAGGACCACGTGTAGCTAGAAATAAGCTTTCTGATCGCATGGTTACTCTGGATGGACATTCTGTTTCATCATGTACAGCAGTAAAACACCTTGGTGTGATTATTGACTCCAGTCTATCATTTGATGCTAGATAATATTACTAAGATAGCATTCTTTCATCTTAGAAATATTTCTAAGATAAGAAATATGTTGTCACTACATGATGCAGAAATATTAGTTCATGCTTTCTTCACCTCTAGATTAGATTACTGTAATGCCGTACTGTCTGGATGTTCCGGTAGGTACATAAACAAACTCCAATTAGTCCAAAATGCAGCTGGGAGAGTCCTAACTAGAACCAAAAGACACGACCACATCACCCCGATCTTATCAACACTGCATTGGCTCCCAGTGAAATCACACATTAATTATAAAATACTATTATTAACCAATAAAGCACTAAACGGTCTGGCACCACAGTATCTAAGCGACCTTTTGGTTTTCTATGATCCGCCACGCCTACTTAGATCAAAAGATGCAGGTTATTTGACGGTACCCGGAATAGTGAAGGCTACGGCAGGGGGTAGAGCTTTTGCTTATAGAGCCCCACAGTTATGGAACAGTCTTCCAATTAGTGTTCGGGAATCAGACACAGTCTCAGTGTTTAAGTCTGGACTTAAAACATATTTGTTTACTCAAGACTACCCTGTCTAGACTTTCTATTATGCTAATTCCCAGTCCTAATAATATTTTCTGTCCCTCTCCTTCTGCTGAGCCACACACAATTTTATGGAGATAATAGAGATCCTGATCCTTTCTGCTCTCCGGACCTGCCTGATCCGTTTCGGATGTCCTACCTCTGGATGGAGCTCTCATCTACTCCAAATCCAGACTGCTGGGACTACGGCTGCTTCTAAGGCGATACACACTTCATCTAAATCAATAATTAACCTTTTCACAATATCTGTTGTTACCCAGATGAGGATGGGTTCCCTTCTGAGTCTGGTTCCTCTCAAGGTTTCTTCCTCTTAAACATCTTATTGAGTTTTTCCTTGCCACTGTCGCCACTCTGTAGCTTGATCAGTTGGGATAAATTCGCACCTTTATTATCTGTATACAGAAGTGCAATATTTAATCAATATGAAAACAGTCATGAAAACAGTCTTTCACTTGATTCATGCTACAAAATGTGTTGATTATGATGATTACACAAATTTGTCATCAATATTGTATAAGGGAGTTATAGAACCTCAATTATGTATCAGGTCAATTTGACCATGTGAAGACCCCAATGGGAGCAAAAAGTGAGGGCTACACAAGGATTAGCCTCAACATTGAGTACGTTTACATGGACAACAATAATCCGATATTAACCCAATTAAGACAACACTTAAAAATAAATGATAAGTAATGACATGCTGTTAATCGCTCTATGTTTTATAACATATAAAACGGGAACTTGAAAGGACTAGTATAAAAGCGTATCATGTAAACTCCTTAATCACAGTATTATTGTCTTACTCAAAATATGGTCAATTATTACATTTCTGCTGTCCATGTAAATGTAGTCACTGAATAGAAGAAAACATGTTTAACGACCTCAGGGAACTCTATAGAATTATCAAATGCACAATGATAATGCATCCATGATAATGGCATAAAGACATTAAGGACATGTTAAAGCTATACTTAAAATATAAATTTTTAGTTCATAGTTTACTTTCAGTATATAATTTTGGTACATGGTTGCTGTACACGCTATAATTGTGTCTTAGCACATAAAAAAATTATGATAACTTGAAAAAATAAAGTGAAAAAATACAATACATTACATTTACAGTTTTAAATAGATTATAGGACAAATTTCATTTTCACCTGGAAGCATTTAGTATCTTGTAATCTCCTGAGATTATTAAAAGCACAAGTATAAGGAAGCAGTAAAGAGTCATTGACCTAACACACACACACACGCACACACACACACAAGCACACACACACACACACACACACACACACACACACACACACACACACACACATCTGAGGATTGCAGGTTATGAGAGACTAGATTTCCATATTTGTTGTCTTTTAGCTCTAATACTGACCTCAAATTAAGGTATTTGTATTTATGTCTACAGACTGACAAAAAAAGAAAGTGGCAATAATACCACACACTCTCGTGACTCCATTTTCTTCTTTTAAGCGTGAAACATTTCAGGAGAGGGAAAGCTGAAAATTCATTACAGTGCTTTTTCAACAAATAAAAAACTGAAAAAATTGGGTGAGCAAAATTATTCAGCCCCCTTTAGTTAATACTTTGTAGCGCCACCTTTTGCTGCGATTACAACTGTAAGTCGCTTGGGGTATGTCTCTATCAGATTTGCACATCGAGAGACTGAAATTTTAACCGTCTTCCCTGTCCCTGCTGAAGAAAGACAGGCCCAAACCATGATGCTTCCACCACCTGTCACGATTCCTCCCTGCTGGCCAAGTGCGGCACTGCACCTTGTGGCGCCATCTTGTGGCTGAACTCTGGCAGTGACTAAACCTAGCACCTGGACTTTGTGTCAGTGGACTCCATGTCCCAGCAGACATTGCCTCTCGGTCACATGTATTTTGGCACCTGATTCACGTTTCTGTTAATGAGCACTTGTGTGTATATATACTTGGGTTTTGCACTTAGTCGGGGTCTTTCGTTTGTGTGTTTAGACTCTTGTATCTGTTTATATACCTGTTTCTGTGGTTAGACTTCTGTATCTGTTTGATTCCTGTATCTGTTTAGACTCCTGTTTCTCTGTTTAGCGTCTTGTTTCTCGGTTTAGACACCTGTATCTGTTTAGATTCTTGTCTCTGTGTTTAGAAACCTTAGCCTGAGTATCTGTAGCCTAGTGCTAGTGTCTTTGTTAAGCTGATTCTATTCTGTGTGGAATAAACGTTCACAATTACGTCTGCGACTGCTTCCACCTCAACCGCCAACGTGACACCACCATGTTTGACAGTGGGGATGGTGTGTTCAGGGTGATGAGCTGTGTTGCTTTTACACCAAACATAACGTTTTGCATTATTGGCAAAAAGTTTGATTTTGGTTCCATCTGACCAGAGCACCTTCTTCCACATGTTTGGTGTGTCTCCCAGGTGGCTTGTGGCAAACTTTAAACGACACTTTTTATGGATATCTTTGAGAAATGGCTTTCTTCTTGCCACTCTTCCATAAAGGCCAGATTTGTGCAGTATACGACTGATTGTTGTCCTATGGACAGAGTCTTCCACCTCAGCTGTAGATTTCTGCAGGTCATCCAGAGTGATCATGGGCCTCTTGGCTGCATCTCTGATCAGTCTTCTCTTTGTATGAGCTGAGAGTTTAGAGAGACGGCCGGATCTTCGTACATTTGCAGTGGTCTGATACTCCTTCCATTTGAATATTATCGCTTGTAAAGTGCTCCTTGTGATGTTTAAAGCTTGGGAAATCTTTTTAAAACTTTTAAACTTCTTCACAACAGTATCTTAGACCTGCCTGGTGTGTATAATACTTAATTTTACAATTGTATAATGTATAATTTTACAGTGCCGAATACTTTCGCAAGGCACTGTAAAATTACTTTTCAATATGTTAAGCTCTGTATCCTGGACATACTGTGTTAAATTGGGATTTCATGGCTGCCAACAATTTGGAAACACTACATTTCAATTTGTATTGTTTTATTTTGCTTAAGGTTGTGTTTGATAATTGGCCTGGTATCTACTAAGCGAATAAGCACACCTCATGCATTATCACTTAATTCTTCTTCTGCCTCCAAGTTCTTTTCAGGAAAAAAAAGATTAACTGCGGTTTCTCATCAGGGAAAGCCATACATTGTGACCTCGTCATTCTGCGCTCTTGCTGCCTGTGTATGAGTCTGCAGCAAGTGTGTGAGTGTGATAATCCATCCATCCATCCATCTTCAACCGCTTACTCCTTTTCAGGGTCACGGGGAACCTGGAGCCTATCCCAGGGAGCATCAGGCACAAGGCGGGGTACACCCTGGACAGGGTGCCACTCCATCGCAGGGCACAATCACATACACATGTTCAGCATAATTAATAAAGCCAACATTAAATGTTTAAACAGTACACTGTGTCTTGGGTGGATCATGGACGGCTGTGGCTCAGTTGGTAGAGCGGGTTGTCCACTAATTGTAGGGTTGATGGTTCGATTCCCGGCCTGGATGACTCCACATGCCGAAGTGTCCTTGGGCAAGACACTGAACCCTAAGTTGCCCCCGATAGCAAGCTAGCACCTTGCATGGCAGCTCTGATACCATTGGTGTGTGAGTGTGTGTGTGAGTGGGTGAATGAGACACCGTGTAAAGCGCTTTGGATAAAAGTGCTATATAAGGGCACCATTTATCACTCCCCATAGTCCCCCTATGGAACAGGTTGATGCAATGGAAAAAAACGAAATCAAAGTGAAAATATATTGGGTGACATTAGAGCTGTAACAAGATAATAATCGATTATGAAAATCATTGTCAATGAATCTTATTATCGATTAGTTGGTCTGTACATGGCATGGGGCATGTTTACTCATTACCTTACTTCTGTTCAGAAAACACGTTGTGTAAAACTAAAGTTGTGTCACAAATTAAGTACTGTACACTTACAGTGGGGGAAAAAAGTATTTGATCCCCTGCTGATTTTGTACGTTTGCCCACTAACAAAGAAATGATTAGTCTATAATTTTAATGGTAGGTTTATTTGAACAGTGAGAGACAGAACAACAACAAGAAAATCCAGAAAAACGCATGTAAAATTTTTTATAAATTAATTTGCATTTTAATGAGGACAAGGGGGTTGGGGAAACTGGTGCAAGCTTCTTGAAAGTTTTAGTTTAATTTAAGCTTATTGTCATTATATGCTGTATTTGCACGCTTGCAGTGTAACTTCTGTTGTTTATTATAACGGAAGTGATGTGTTAGTAACGAGGCCATGTTGCTGATCACGCGCTGTGTAGACACAGTGATAGCGTGGGAGTGTGAGTAAGATCTGTAATGTCTAATTAAAACATCATGATCAAAAATAAACACAAGTAAAATAATATTCCTAAAGGCAGTGAGATACAGAAACCACACACGCACACACAAAAAAACACACACACATATATATATATATATATATATATATATATATATATATATAATTTATTTTATAATATGTATGCATAAATAATGCAGTCCTGCATTAATAACATATGTTCTGGTGTGTGTGAGTGCGTGTCTAAAAAATAGGCTTAGCGATGTCACTGGCCTGCATCATCCCTATTTTGCTCATTGCTGCTTGGGGTGTATAGAGGGGACTGTAAAGGTGACCGACTGTACAGAGGAGTGTTTACCACAGTGACTAACCTTTAGTTTTGCGGCACCTTTAGTTTTTAAGACAAAGTCTTGTCCTTTACAAGTTCAGAACTCAGTGATGAAGACTACAGCAAAACTGCCAGCAAAAATAAAGGTTTGATTTGTTGTTCAAGATCAAGGAATTCGAAAGGCTAGTCAATTGAAATTTTAATAAAAATGTCATGTCATTCCACTGTGTTAAATGATTGTGTCTTGTCTTACCTCTCTTGCTACCTCAATCATGTTGTACCTGTCTTGAGGCACAGAAGCTCCTGTACAAGTTCAGGACAAGACCTTGTCTGTAAACACTACAGCAAAACTAAACGTGAGTCACTTTGGTGAATTAGAAAGAAATTGAAAGGGAATGCACTTGATTTGTTTTACAAAAGTCATGCCACTCCGCTATGCTGAAATCTGTTCATATCCCTTCTGCTATCTCCATGATGGGGAACCTGACTAGAGGCACACAAGCTGCTGTACAAGTTCTGGAGTCTACCTCAGCGGTAAAGACTACAGCAAAACCAGAAGCACAACTAAAGTTTAGTCTAATTGTTCGAGATCAATGAAATCTAAAGGCTAGTCACTTAAACTTTTAATTAAAATGTCATATCATTCCACTGTGTTAAAAACTTTTCTTTTCTCTTTTGCTATCTCCATGATGGGGAACCTCACTGGAGGCAAACAAGCTCCTCTACAAGTTCAGAACTTGGTGATGAAGACTACGGTAAAATTAAAGGCAAGTCTCATCGTTCAAGATCAAGGAAATCGAAAGGCTAGTCTCTTGAACTTTGAATAAAAATGTCATGTCACTCCACTGTGTTAAATGATTGTGTCTTGTCTTACCTCTCTTGCTACCTCAATCACAGTGTCCCTGTCTTGAGGTAAACACTCTGTTCACTGAAATCTAAAGGATAGTCTCTTGAACCTTTAATAAAATGTCATGTCGTTCCACTCAGCTAAACAGTTTTGTCTTGTTTTACCTCTCTTGCTACCTCAATCACGGTGAACCTGTCTTGAGGCACAAAAGCTCCTGTAGAAGTTCAGGTCTCTACCATGGTGGTAAACACTACAGCAAAACTAAAGGTTAGTCACTCTTTAAAGGATAGGGAATTTACAGGATAGGCACTTGAATTTTCTCACAAAAGTGATGTTGAACTGTTTTGTCTTGGCTTACTTCTCTTGCAACTTCAATCATGCAATACCTGTCTTAAATTAGAAAGAAATCGAAAGGCAATACACTTGAATTTTATTTATTTTTATAAAAGTCATGCAACTCCACTATAGTAAAAACTTTCTTATCTCTTCTGCTATCTCCATGATGGGGAACTTGACTGGAGACAAACAAACTCTTGTACAAGTTCAGGACTCAGTGGTGAAGACTACAGCAAAATCTAAAGGTTAGTCACCCTGTTGAAGGAAATCTAAATTATATGCGTTTAAACTCTTTTTTAATGTAATGTTGTTCCATTACACTAAGCATTTTGTTCTTTTCCTCCCTCTCTTGCTACCTCAATCATGGTGAACCTGATTGACCTTATTCTGATCTTATTCTGACCATTGCCTCTGCAATAACTTCCGGAAGCTGAACCAGGTCTCTGAGTTTGACAGCTATCCCCTCCCCCAAATGGACGACCTAGTGGAGTGACTGTGGAGGGCCCGTTTCATATACACATTGGACCTAACGAAAGACTACTGGCAAGTGGCGCTGGCCCCAGAGGCGAGACTGAAGATGGCCTTCAGCACAGCGAACGGCCACTGGCAGTATCGCATTCTCCCCTTTGAGCGACCCCATCGTACATTCGCAGCCACCTATCTGCACGATGTAGTCATCCATTCCTCCACTTGGTTTGATCACATGTTCCACCTGGGGGAGGTCCTGAAGGAGCTCCGGAAGGCCGGGCTGACAGCCAACACCAAAAAGTGCCACCTGTGGCTGATCGAGGCACAGTACCTAGGGTACCGCATTGGCCGGGGCCTACTGAAGCCAAAGATGAAGAAAATTGATGCAGTGAAAGTCTATCCCCAGCCTACGTCGAAAAAACAGGTACGTGCGCCGACGTGGTTGGCAGGTACTACCGCAAGTTGAGTATCCTCTGTTGCCTCCCCCCTCTCAGATCTCACAAAGAAGGGCCAGCTGAACTGGGTGAAATGGTCGGCAGAAGCTATGGAGATATGCTGCCGTGGAAAGATAGGCCATGGCGATAAAGTGGGCCAACGAGGAGCTGCAACACTACCTGGCCTGTCAGCACTTCCTTCTGGTGACAGACCACGCTCCACTGCAGTGGATGGCCAAGGCCAAGGACATTAACACCAGGGTAACACGATGGTTCCTCTTGTTGAAGGATTTCTCATTCCAGGTGCAGCACTGGGCGAGGACCCAACATGGGAACGCAGATAGCCTCTCGAGACGTGATGCACTGTGGGCCTGACACAGAACGGCAGTAGGCTCGGAGCTGAGGGGGGGTACTGTGGACCCACACACACACATACACCCTCATGGACTTTTTAAATAAAAATTATCCATGTGTGACACCTAAGCAGCCTCCTGTGCGTCTGTGCTCTGCCCACCACTGGCTAAATTCCCTACAACTGCGGCCTACAAACATTTCCACCATGGACTGCAATTCCCAGAGCACTCATTTATTCTAATCACACACACTTGCATCCAATCTCACGCACAATCACACCACAGTTTAAAAGGACTTTCGAGGCTTTCACTCTTTGCGAATTATTGAGTGTTATCACCATACCAAGAGTTTGTATGCCTGTTTGCTGATAGCCTGACCCATTGCCTGTTTTTCACCATGTATTTGTATCATGATTTGGATTTGTCTGTCTGCCCCATTTAAAAGCTATTATCTGCACTTGGATCCAATCTAACCTTCATTACGTTAAGAATGGGAAAGAATACTTCGCCTGACTATGAATGCAGCAGGAAGGCGGAGGAGAAGTCACGCTAAGGAAACCAAGGAAACCGTCCCAGCTTTGGATTCAATCCAGTTTCCTCAGTGGACTGTCATAGCTCTCCCAGATCTGTATGATGGGTTTTTTGGCTTTCCTGAATATTTTCTTGTTGACTGCCAGCTCTATTTTGCAAGACCCCAAGCCCGGAGAAAAGCAATAGCTAAGGTTCATGTTGTCCCAGTTTTTTGGCCCAGCCCACCAGTGGGCGCAGCGTCTAGTGGCCATGGGATCTAGTGGACTTGAGAATGTAACTCAGTTTGTGGGACTATTCGTGATGGTGTTTTGCAGTCTAGAATCCAGGGCTGTCCTGGAGGATCTTTTCGGGGAGGCCAGCCTCACAGATAAACCTGCCTTGCCATTCACCACCTATTATTAGCAGTCACACTGGGTGACCTCCACCTCAAAGCTCCTGCTTAAGACCCACTATGGGGTCTCCTCTGCCGAGCCCCAGACAGAGGTCAACGTGGCGACCTCATCTCCAGAGCTCCAGCCAGAGACCCACGAGGCAGTCTCTCCTGTACAGCTCCAGCGAGAGGTCAACATGGAAACCTCATCTCCAGTTTCATCTGTTTCTGTTTCCAGGGCAGCCAGTCTGAAATCTTGTCTTTTCTCTCACCACGCGTGCGATAAAACGCGCAAGCACTAAAGGCTAGCGAGGGAAATCGCGGGGAGAGGACATTTTTCGGTCTTTTAAAAACTTCACTGACAAAACCCAGCACCCAGTGTGCAAATCTATATCATTCACCACGGATGGAGCGCCCACAATGCTTGGCAGCGCAAATGGATTCATTGCCAAGTGCAGGGAAGACGATGCTTTCCCTGACTTCCTTAATTACCACTGCATCATCCACCAACAAGCCTTATGTGCAAAAATGCTAAATGTTAAAGAGAACATGGATGTGGCAACAAAGATCGCCTGTTCTATACGTACTAGATCACTTCAAAGACAGCTGTTCCGTGCACATCTGGAGAAGGCAGACTGCGGCCACTATGAGCTCCTGCTACACACTGATGTGAGATGGCTTAGTAGGGGTAAATTCCTGTAGAGATTTCGAGAACTCTGTCCAGAGATACGGGAGATTCTTTTTGCTGTTAAACATGCAGAATACACCCAACTCAATGATGATCAGTGGCTGCTGGACTTGGAATTTTTAACCAATCTGACCAACATGTTAAATAAGCTTAATTTGGAGCTGCAAGGAAAAGTCAATCCGTGGTCAATATGATCAGCTCAGTTAATGCCTTTAAACAGAAAGTGCACCTTCTGTCCTCAAAGCTACAGCGCTATGATTTTGGGAACTTCCAAAACCTCGCGTCAGAGCTGGAGACACTGCGGAAAGCTTGTGCGCAATTGAACATTGCAGGCTACATGGAGGAGATTGACAGCTGTCGGTCAGAGTTTGACAGACTCTTTCAAGACTTTGCTTTACTGGAGCCAGTCACTACATTCATGTATTACCCATTTAGGGACAATGTTGAGGTTGATTCACTCGCATCAAAAATTGCAAAGCTGTTTCACCTGAACTCGGCTGAAGTGTAGGATGAGATTTTGAAACTACACACTGACATTCAGCTGAAGGCCCGGGTTCATGGACAGTTTTGGAACTAAACTTAAAAGTACCCAAACATGAGTAAATGTGCAACCTCCTTGACTGCATTATTTGGCTGTACTTATTTATGTGAGTCAGCCTTTTCCCACATGAAGATTATTAAGTCCAAATACTGTTCCACACTGACTGATCATCATTCGGAGGCCTGCTGGAGGCTGGCTACCAGCAGCTACTGTTCGGACTATGCAACCATGGCTGATTCTATTCAGTGCACATCATCAGAGTAAGGTACTGACCAAAAATGTACTGAATTGTAGTGTGCCAGAAGGGCTCATGCAGTTATGCAAGGTACATGAACGTATATTGTGTGTGTATATATATTTGAAGCATACTCAGTATATATATATATAAATAAATATGTATGTTTCGCATTTTTAGTGTCGGTAGATCTCTTTGACTGGTCATGTTAAAAGTAGCTCACAAGTCAAAAAAGTGTGGGCACCCCTGGTCCATAGTGATAAAAAGTGCCATGCATTTTCTCTACATATACAATGACATTACTCATTAGCTCAGCTGGATTGTATTTCATGAGAAACTGCACAATCCTTGATTCATTTCTTCGGTGTAAATTCCCTGGAGCTCGCCTTGTCTGCCCTTACCGTAACCTGGTACATACACAGCAAGCACATTATGAAACGGATTTTTTTTTTAACTCATTTATCAAATAAAATACACTTCCTTTTGTTGATTCTACATAATATGAGAATTTAGTGTGTCAATATTTAAGTTTACCCGTTTAACTCCGTCAAGCCGCCGTATTGCCTCTGTGGTAAAACACGACAGCTTAATTTACATGACAAACACTTCAGTAACCAATCAAAGTCCTCTGGAGGTTTGTACAGCCCACTTGGAGCTAAAGTCCCTCACATTTGGAGCTGACCATCCCATTTAGAGCTGGATCCGATCTGTTTATACCTAACTCAAATCCCCTTCTCCTTTAGGCTATATCTGCCACATTGACATATTTGTATTTATGTCTTATCTTATATACCTTTATCCAGCTTCTCTTATGTCTTGTATGTTGTATGCTGTATGTTTGTATGTGATGATTACTAGTTGATGTATTTCTTAATTTCTACCATGGTAAATTGACCTTCAGGTTGAGAAAGGTTTTATACAAATTTGTAACTATTTATTTATGTATTTATTTATGTAATACACAATATAGTCAATTGTTTTCAGGTCTAAGTTTAAAATGACCACAAGAGAGCAGTGTGGGTTTTCTATCAAAGAAATAAATGACCTGATCAAGAAAATAGCTATGCTTGCTGAGAATTGAAAATCACAAAAGTCATGTGAATACTATTTGTGTGTGTGTGTGTGTGTGTGTGTGTGTGTGATCAGAGTAATTTTAAACAGCTAATCTCATACTTGTACATGCAATGATTCATAATGAGAAACAAGGCTCCATCTCAACCATGCTAAATGAGTAATGTATTATTGTGTAAACATTGTGTGGTTTAACCTGCAGTGAGTCAGTTTATTGTAATTTCCTCATGGATGATACTTCTGTAAGATATGCACCACTAAACTTGGTCACACACACACACACACACACACACACACAGAGAGAGAGAGAGAGAGAGAGAGAGAGAGAGAGAGAGAGAGAGAGAGAAATAATGTGGCCAGTGTGTGTTAACAAGCTTCTAGAAGATGATCTCATCATCACCTGTGGTGCTGAGATGACTTGGGGGAAATCTCATCACATAATTTTTCTCCTCACAACTCCCAGATCATTTACCAACATTCCTATAAGTAGGCTAGAACTGACGAGGGGGACTGGTTACAGTTGAGAAATATGGTTAAAATTTAAAAACAAATAAATATAAATTACTGTCACTTTATTAGGAACACCTGTACATGTGGACATTCATGAAATTATGCAATCATACAATCTGGCAGCAGTGCAACAAACATAATTAAGTAGATTTGACTTAAGAGCTTGTTAATCAGGATGGCAAAAAATATGATCTCAATGGTTGCTGGTGCCAGATAATCTGGTTTGAGTATTTCAGAAGTGGCTGATCTCCTGTTATTTTTACGCACACACAATAGCTGACCACACCAGCATGTCAAAGTGGGCAACCCAGTATTAGTATGCTGTTCCTAATAAAGTGGACAATGAGTGTATAATTTGTAAAATATTGACATAGGAATACTTGCAAATTAACAAGGATCTGTAACGCTGAAGAAGACATTTATCTAATTTATGGTATACTTTACAGATTAAAATTCCTCATAATGAAAACAATGAACTATTATGCTTAACTTATGAAAGATAGTTCTACAGATGGAGAAGAGATAGTATAATACTTCCTGTAGCCAAATAAAGACTTAGTCAGAGCTGGAGTCAGTATTAATTTGGGAAGAATACTTGGCACTGGTTTCATTATGACTAACATGCTGTGGTTTTTGACTCCTGCCTTGAACTTGCTGTATCTAAATACAATGTTATACTATGAATAGTGAAGGATTCTTACCTCATACAATATCTCACAAAAGTGAGTACACCCCTCTCATTTTTGTAAATATTTGATTATACCTTTTCATATGACAACACTGAAGAAATGACACTTTGCTACAATGTAAAGTAGTGAGTGTACAGCTT
>JAFFST010045875.1:23868-40231 GCA_022414735.1 Noturus placidus | reverse complement strand
TAGAAGGAACACTGCATTTCATAAAAAGAACATTATACCTACAGTAAAATATGGTCTTGGTAGTGTGATGGTCTGGGGCTGTTTTGCTGCTTCAGGACCTGGAAGACTTGCCGTGATAAAAGGAACTGTCTACCAAGAGATCCTGAAGGAGAATGTCCGACCATCTGTTCGTGTACTCAAGCTGAAACGAACTTGGGTTCTGCAGCAGGACAATGATCCTAAACACACCAGCAAGTCCACCACCGAATGGCTGAAGAAAAACAAAATGAAGACTTTGGAGTGGCCTAGCCAAAGTCCTGACCCTAATCCTATTGAGATGTTGTGGTATGACCTTAAAAAGGCCGTTCATGCTCGAAAACCCTCTAATGTTAGAGGACCCCCTAATTAGGACAATTCTGCAAAAATGAGTGGGCCAAAATTCCTCCAGGACGCTGTAAAAGCCTCATTGCACGTTATCGCAAACGCTTGGTTGCAGTTGTTGCTGCTAAGGGTGGCCCAACCAGTTATTAGGTTTAGGGGGGCAATCACTTTTTCACACAGGGCCATGATGGTTTGGATTTTTTTCACCTTTAATAATAAACACCTTCATTTACAAATTGCATTTTGTGTTTACTTGTGTTGTCCTTGACTATTGTTTAAATTGGTAGGATGTTCCGAAACACTTAAGTGTGACAAACATGCAAAGGAACAGGAAATGAGGAAGGGGGCAAACACTTTTTCACACCACTGTATGTAGAACAGAGTTAGCAGACCATGTAAAATATTGGCAGGCTCTTCTAGGAACACATGGTTTGGTGGAGTGGGGTGGGTGGACAGTTGAAGATGATTAATGCTCAGAATGAGAGGGAAGAGAACTTCAGCCTCTGATTCTTTGACAATGTTGCACAGCTTCATGACATGAGTTGAAACATTTGCCCAAAATGCAAACCAAATCATTTACTGTGATAATTGTGTTTCTTATACGAAAAGATGCATGTGGTATGCCACTAAGCTGTGCAGAAATTGATTGCACTTCAGGAAAGGCCACCCACATTTGTCTCTCTTTCATGTCTGCTTAAATGTTAAGTAATTAAATCATTAAATTTGTTATTCTCATTGGCTCAATGCAATATTCCATGTATCGCAGTGCCCACACTACTGTTTACAGAAACCAACCAAGTCTTGGCACTATGTTGGCCCTTTGGGGTATTTGCTTAATAGGCACTAAGCAATCAATTCAGAAATATTAAAAAAAAAAAAATTAAAAAAAAAATAAATAAATAAAATGTGAAAGCCAACCTCTCATCATTGAAACAAGAAAAGATAATCATGCTTTTACAACCCCAATTCCAAAAAAATGTATACCCAATCATGTTACTGACCTGTTGCCAATTAACCTAATTAGTTGCAAAATCTTCCTCCAGCTGTTTATTTTATAGTAACATTTACTTTTGTTTCTTACAGCCTTTTATTGCCCCGTCCAAAATTTTTTGAGATGTGTTGCTGCCATCAAATTTAAAATTACCTTATGTTTTTCTTAAAATGGTACATTTACTCAGTTTAAACATTTGATATGTTTTCTATATTATATTGTGAATAACATTTGGGTTTATGAAATTTACAAATAATTGCATTCTGTTTTTATTTACATTTGACCCAGCGTCACAATTTTTGGAAATTTAATTCCATGACTTGCCTTTGCCATTTGGGGTACTAGTATTGATATTTCATCAAATTATCTGGATCAAAGCTATGCATAGCTTCACAGACATGAATGCGCAAATTGGGAGGACATGTTTTATGTAATTATGTAATAATGGTGGCAAAATGAAATGGCATTTATATCATTTACACCCTCCAATGAAATGAAATTTCATTACATTTACATTTATTCATTTAGCAGACGCTTTTATCCAAAGCGACTTACAAATGAGGGATACAAGCAAAGTGATATCAAGCAGAGTAATACAAGTAATGCTACTATACAAGATCCATTAATTGAGTACTAGTAGAACCAAAGTGTGCAGAGTAGAGGTGTAGGTGCTTTTTTTTTTTTTGGTTAGGTGTTGACGGAAGAGGTGGGTCTTTAGCTGTTTTTTGAAGATAGTGAGACATTCTGCGGTCCGGATTAAGGTTGGAAGTTCATTCAGGAACAGTTAGTGTGAAAGTTCTGGAAAGGGACCTTGTGCCACGCTGAGTAGGGACTTCTAAAAGTCGGTCGCTAATCAATCACAGATTGCGTGTGGGAACGTAAGCCTTCAGGAGAGAGTTGAGGAAGGATGGTGCTGTTCCAGACAAGGTCTTGTAGGTGAGCATCAAGGCCTTGAATCTGAAGCGAGATACAATATATCATATGGCAGCTTCCTCTGAGACACATGAAACAGCATCTTTTCAAACTGCTGCACATGCTGCATCATGGGGTGGTATAACATACACATACTGTACATGAGCTAACAGACACCCTGTGATTGACACGGGAGAAAGAGAATGCCATCTCTCTCACTCAGAGAGCATGGCCATTTTTGTTTTTTTTTTGGGATTCAGAGTCACAATATCTACAGGGTAACAACAGGGTGTAAAATTTTCTGTTGGAGCCCTCAGGAGCTTCTCTTTCCAGGGTCTGTATAGCTAATCAACATCTAAGTGTATATATCTGTGTAGGTGTAGGTCTAAAACCCATAGATGGGAGCATATCACACAATTTATTTCAGTTTCAAAAAGAAAAGTGTTTTACCTAAAAAATAAAAACCTGATACAAATTCACAACAAACTGTGAAATAACACCAGAGCCTATGTAAGTCCACCAAGAATATTGAGAACACTTGTTATTTTGTGTCATCCTCAATGCTGAACACTTAATTAGGTTATGCACTCTCTGATTGGTCCTTGGGCAGCTTCTACGGTGGGTTAAACTGACTGAAATCATCTGGAAGCCATTTCTCTGAGTAGTGTGTGTTCTTACCCCCCTTCTTTCTCCATTCCGTTTTAATCTCTTGGCAGAATCTCCTCCCCCAGCTCCCCAGGGAGGTTGGAGCCCGGTGACTGGGAGCTGCACACGCTATAGGCCTCCATGGCACGCAAACTCATCCCTGCACGCGAGAACAGCTCTCAGCAGCAACAGTAGACCCTGTATATATATTGATGCATGATCCTTCTTCACTGTGTCATACCTCATTTAAATGTCATATAGTGAGGGAAGAAGAAGATAGGCTATATAGAGAAATTGAGAAACCTCACCTGAATTATTTTTTCTGTAATTAAAAAAACGTTTACCATGATTTTCTGCATGGCTGTAGGCACCGTATCATTGTACATTGCTACATTTGGTTGGTACGGTGATCCAGTCATTTGGAAAAGGAAACAATATATTTTTAAAAAATATATTTTTATCCAACACACTGAAACTGGACTTGATTATGAAACATGACTACTAAGTGATCATTTCTTCTAGTTGTCATTATACAATTTGAAAATTAAAATTTAATGTCAAGACATGCACCATGCAGTTTCCTTTATGAGCCTGCTAAAAATTTGGAACTGTCATCTAGAAAAATGCTATTGAGAGCTACATTTTGTAACATAGCATGTTCTGCACTGTTCTCCATCATACAAATCTTAGCTGAGAATGCTTGTGACAAGTAACAGATAGAAAGAATTATAGGTTGTTTCTCAAACATAATGCATACTAACTGCCTAAATAGTAAGAAACCCAATGATGTAGTGACCTATTTAGTAAGGGAGTATGCAGTTTGGCGTCATGGTCCAAGTTTAAAATTATTTTGTACATTAATGTCATCACTGAGTATTAGATGGAAGTGCAAAACCTCTACACAAGAGGTTATATTTTAATAACCATCAGCCAATGATACTAAGCAGCACATACTACATAATGATGGTTACTGAAGAGAAAGGGGTTGTGCCACTGAGCATTAATTTGGGCCAGACTGCAGGTTGAATGTTACAGGTTTCACCGAAGGCTCTGAGCATCACTAGCACTGATAGATTACATTAATTATTTGATCTTCTGTAACTGCTTAACCAATGCAGACATGTGAGAGAACATGCAAAACTCTGCACAGATAATAAATCTGCAGTTACACCAGAAGCAAATACAACCAAGCAAAAATGCCTGTTAACCTGAAGAGGACACTGTATGAGTCACACATACTGTATATCAGTGATACATTGCTATATTAAGGATTTAATGAAAACTAGGATATTGTAATGTGTATATAATGTGCTACCATATAGCATAGCTGCCATTATAACGTCCGATTTATTTTTACGTTCTTCTAACAGACTCCCAGTAAAAGACAATGTAGGTGATGACATAGCAACTCAACTGTTTGAAGCATTTATGCATTAATAAATTGAAGTGCTTTAATACATGAACTCTTGGTACTACTTGTTACAGAAAAATGAAAAATGCTTTAGAATTTCAGTGAAAATGGATTTTGTCTATAATGGCTCATGCAAAACTTTTTTTGCACCATCATTATTTTCTCAGCACCATCTTCCATCCATTATTCCTATGGTGAAACTCAGAACTCTCCTTTGTTATCCATTCAAAAAATAATAATTTGCTGTCCATTTCCTGTAATTATGGATTTGTACATGTAACACTGCCCCCTAGTGTCCCCTGAAACTTACATGCAAGTATGAAGGCAGCATGTCCATGCAGCATGCTCTGACCTGCTCAGAGGTGGAAACCAGACCTAACCCAAGCTCAGGATCAAACCAGGAACCTGGGGTCTCACTTATCAAATTGTGCATAACGTTCTAAATTTGTGCACAAGCACTGCCAGTACACAAAAGAAAATTGGTATTTATTATGAGCGATGCCAGGAGATGGATACAAATGCAGAACCTTATTAAAGACAGAACACAGGCTCAAGAAAACAAAAACAAAGAAGCACTAGGTACCAGGGCTATCAGAAACTTTGTACAACCAGGAAAAAAAAAAAAAAAAAAACCACTAAATAAAAACAAACAGTGGATAAACTAGACAAAAACAAAGGTAGGAACTCGGACCAAAAACATAACCTGACTTCGTGCAATGCTCCAACAACTGAGGAGAAAATCCAGGTAACATAAATAAGAGCATTAATCAGGAAAATGAAACATGGGAATGGTTAAAACACAAAATGGAGAAAGACAACAGAAATTGTTCCACAATTAGGGTACCCTCTAGTGGCCAAAGATGGAATTGTCCTGGGGGCCAGGGAGGGGAGCAATGGCATTAACAGGACTGCTGAAGACGCACGACGTCCCCAGCTGACCGCCAGGGATGGAGGGGGGTTTAGCAGAGAGCCTTCAGCTTTGAGCTCAACCCCTCTCATATTCCAGTCTATCCGACTGCACCAAAAAGTCCCTCCTGTTGGTGAACCGGCTCTTTAGGTGTCCCCACCTCACAAGCCAAAATCCATTCTCAACTAACACTGAAGTTCTGCTGTATACATGAGTGGCTGGAGAATTCAGTCATGAGGGAGTCCAGGAGGTGAATACAAATACAGAACGTCTTTTATTGAAGACAGAACACAGGGAAACAGGCTCGGGAAAACATACATGATAAATAAACACACTAGGTACCGGGGCTATCAAAAACTTAATACAACTAGGATGAAACCCTAAGAAAACACTAAATAAAAACAAATAGTGCATAAAATGAAACAAAAGGCGAGAACTCAGAACAGAAACATAACCTGACTTCATGCAATGTTCCAACAAATGAAGAGAAAAACCAGGGAACTTAAATAGGAGCACTAATCAATCAGGGAAATGAAACACATGGAAATGGTGCATACACGAAATGGAGGAAGACAACAGAAGAAGACAACAACAATCAGGGGGCCCTCTAGTAGTCAAAGATGGAATTGTCCCTGGGGCCATGACACGCGTGTGAACAGCTGTACTCAATGGACGTTGATAAATCCCTCTGCTCTGCTTGTACATGGCTAAACTCACTTGCATAATGAAATACCCCAAATCGCCATATATGGTAAACAACTTCCCTTTAAAAGCCCTGAACTTTTACATGGAGTATAAGTAGATGAACTTCGCCAACAATGAAATACAGATGTTGTTGCATGAAGTAGAGTAGAAAAATAATGATTTATTTGGCAGTTTTATAAGTGGTTTGTCTAAGAAATAAATACAATTTTATGGCTACATGCATTCATTCTATTGCCCCACTTGCTTTATTATTATTCTATTGCCCCAGATGCATTATTATTGTTGTCTTTTGACCTTCCATATTTGGAAATGTAATGTGTGATATGAATGCATGACGTGTGGTTATTCAGCTCATGACTGGAAAATGTCAGACTTATCTTCAGTTGCTCGTTGAAATATGCCCATGGTTAAACACCAATATGATCTGTTTGGTCACAAGTGTGATGGGAGCGACTCATAATCAATTTACCCACCATTGCACATTTTTATACCACTAGGGGTTCCTGCATACATATGGTCCCTACTGTGAAAACCTTAAATAAATTTCATTCTATGTGTATGAACAGCTGTCTCATAAATGAGACTCCTGGAGCTGTAAGGTAGGAAATTCCCTACCTTACTTTCTTTTACTATTTAAAAATATTTATGCTTTACAAAACTTAAAAAGTTCTTGCTTTAAACTGGTCTTAATTTGTGTATATTTAGTCATTGTAATATAGTAGACTGTTATCAAATTAATTGCAATGCACATATATATCCAGAGTGTCACTAATGTTGTAATGCATAATATTTGTGCTAGGGATTTCATCAAAGAAGACTATCTGTGCAACATAAAGTTTGAACTCACTCAGAGGTTTGAGTAAGTAAAACAGCTTTTTTAATGGTAGCTCAATGAGAAGTGGAAATGAGACTAGTAAACCATAATTAGCTCCAGAGTTGGACCGACTGTGTCCACCATGCGACCTGTCTGAACACATCAAGGTTTTAAACCTCTTTCACGCTACCTCGGGAGAGTCAACCTGGGGTTAGAGCCCGTTTTTCACAGCCAGGCTACAGGGGATAATCACAGACAAACATGGCAAGCACATGGCAGACATATGCATGCCTATGCACACATTCACACATGTCTCATCTGGCTCTCATTAGTCTCAATGGCAACATGAGGCCATGTGTTCACAGAGTGGGAATGGAGCAGAGGAGTATTATGCTACATTGGAGGATTCCCCAGAAAAGATAGGGACTTGTGCCAGCAGGAAACACTGTATGAAGTAACATCTGTTTATCTTCTTGATAAAGGAAATATTATTTTCCCATCCTAAGATTTCATATATCACTAAATTCTAAATTCATGTCTGGATGAGCCATGGGAAGCAACAATTGTGTTTAGGCATTCTGGACTGATGGCAGATATCAGAGAGTGCCATTTTATATAATAATAATAATAATAATAATAATAATAATAATAATAACCTGACCATGCTGACCGCTGTCCACCGCCGAAAGTGCCTACATGTGAGCATCTGAACTGGACCATGGAATGTGGCCTCGTCTAATTAATCACGTTTTCTTTTGCATCTTGTGGAAGAGATGGCACCAGGATGCGGAAGAAACCTTGGGTCCTGGCATTCATGTGGATGTTACTTTGACACATACCACCTACTTAAACATTGTTGCAGACCAAATAAACCCCTTCATAGCAACAATATTCCCTAATTGCAGAGGCCTCTTTCAGCATTATAATGTGTCCTGCCACACTGTAAAAATTGTTCAGGAATGGTTTGAGGAACATGACAGAGAGTTCAAGGTGTTGACTCAACCTCCAAATTCCTCAGATCTCAATCTGATCGAGCATCTGCGGGATGTGCTGGACAAACACCTCTGATCCATGAAGGCTCCACCTCGCTACTTACAGGACTGAAAGGTTCTGCTACTAATGTCTTGGTGTCAGAAACCACAGCACACCTTCAGAGGTAGTGTGGAGTCCTTGCATCAATAGGTCAGAGCTGCTCTGTTGCAAAAGGGGGACCTTCATAATATTAGGCTAGTAATTAACCGATGAAGACAGTACTCTGATTTAGAAACTACTTGTAAACAGCAATTTTTAATTACCTTAATCTAATTAAGGTCATACTCGAAGTAAACACAAACCGAATTAAGACAGGTAGAGTACTCCTGTTTTAGTCGCATTATCAACGTGTATTACAGACATGTAAACACCTTAATCACATTATTGTCTTACTCAGAGTAAGGTCAATAATTAGATTACTGCTGTCCATGTAAACGTAGTCACTCATAACACTAAAACCACCTGCCTAATATTCTACTATCAACTATGTCATAATTTCACAACACTGAGACACAATTAAGTATATACAACATTCACAAATTTATGCTGATCTTAACACAATGGTGTTTTAGGAAACAGGCTTGCTATATTTCTGGTGTATGGTCACAATTTGAACGTTAAATTATGAACAATATGTTGCTCTGTTTGTCATAGCTCTCTGAGACAGATCAGTTTAAATACTTAAACACTTAATACTTGTAAGATTTACAAATGAAGCAAACTCACTCTCTCTCTCTCTCTCTCTCTCTCTCTCTCACACACACACACACACACACACACACACACACACACACACACAATTTTGTAAAAGGGAGTGACTTTTTAAGATTATTATATGGCTCTGTTCCTCTAAACTCACTGGTTCACTCTGTTAAATACAGCCATTAACTTCCTACAAAAATAAACTCCACAGCTGGTGAGGAACAAGAAAGACTAATTTTTGTGTCTGGCTATCAGGCCAGATATGTTTCACCTCAGGATCTGAGTTCTCAATTAGGTTAATATAATCACTAGAGTTAGAGTGATTTGCATGAGAAATAAATTCTAATTTGTATCTAGTGGAAATGTCTTACCAACCACAAAGGCATAAACATAGGGCAAAAAAACATTTTCAGCCAAGAGGTAATATATACAGTACTGTACCAGCAGCTAAGATATCTAGAGCAACCTTGATAAACGCAAAGCCATGACCTGATGCCTCATATGAAATATATACTGCACATATGATATAGATAGACAGTATTTAGTCTCCATAGCTTCTAAAAATTTGTGCAATTGTATAGTTATGACATATGTTGCATGTGCAACAAGCGTGAAAAATTATTCCAAGCTAAGAATAAACATTAGAGCAAAACACAAAAAAATAATTTAATTAAGCCTACATCTATTATTATTTGATAAATTGTAAACATATGAGTTTTAATGCATGCAGGGTTTACAACTATTAAAACGCTCAACTTATTAGAAGCTATTGAGACTAAATACTTCTTGTGTGTTTATTAGAAATGTGCACCCAGCCCGGCCAATTTATTGCCCTTGGCACACATTTAAATGAGGTTTTTACCACCAAAAATCTTTGTTCTTGTTCATTTTTTTTTTTTTTTGTGCGTTCTTGCAACAATGATCAACTAAGCGTGTTGGGAGATCTGTAATTCAATTTACGCCGACAAAATTACAAAATTATGACAATGTCACGTTGTAAAATGTAATGTCACCCCAAATGTAGTGGGGGTTCATAGCACATCAAAAAAAAAAAAAGTTTGCATGAGTTATTGTATGAATTGTTTTTACTAAACTACTTGCATAACCATGGTATGAACATTTGGGGGTGGGGTGGGAGGTTGGGTCCACCAAACACGGTGCGAGGATATACAAGTGAAGTGTCATGTTGGTCATTTTTTAAACTTTTCACCTAGAAAACAGCCATAAAAAGTAACGCACCACTCACATCTGTCTATCTTTATGAGGAACGCGTTTAGGGTAGAGATGTTCACATTCGTGGCAGGAATAAATCTGATGTAGAACATTTATTGTACAACACAAGGAGATCTTTATTAGACATCTGTGTGTCTACGAGATGAACATTTGAAAGAACTGAAACAAACCGTGTGCGCATTTCGCTCGGAGAACTTCCCCCAGTTCCAGTCTGGTTTTGCGCAAAAATACCTCAAAGTTTCCAAACAGACACAAGCATGGAAATGAGTATTGAAGATATTCCTCCGCGGTCCACGAGGAGCATCAGTGAACTGCTCGGGTTCGCCTCCTGTGCTCGTGTGCTGCGAGTTACTTGTGCGTAAAGGTAACCCAAGCAGCTCTCCAGGCGCGTGGGAGGAGTTAAGAGAAACGCGTCGAGCCCGGCCCCTGTGCTGGAAACATATATAGCACGCGCCGGGTTTCCACATCGAACAGAGTAACTTTCAGTGACTAGAAGTCAGAACATGCAGAATACTGGTGAGAGATCTTAGCCTGAACCATCTGAACATACAGAATCTCAGTTCACGTGAACTTTTTTTTTTTCACTGAGAAAAGGAAAAAGGAGAAATATTTCATCCCATTGTGAGTTTGTTTGTTTGTTTGTTTGTTTGTTTGTACATGTCTTTGACTTATTGCTTTCCTAAACAACCTACTGAGAAATCATGTTTTGAAACATAAATGAGATTTTTGGTTGTCCGAATCAGAATCGGAACTTTACAGCAGAATCGAGAGATGGCATTATCAGAGAGTGAGTTTGGCATGAAGGGAAGCAGCATCATAAAGGAATGGAGTGGACAAGTCCAACCAGCCCTCATCGTTTCCTTCATTTTTCTCTTCTGCCTGGAGGCCTGTCTGTGGATCCGTAACCTTGCTCTCAAGAAAAGGCTGCCAGGGCCTTTTGCATGGCCGCTAGTGGGCAATGCCATGCAACTAGGCCAAATGCCCCACATTACGTTCTCCAGGCTTGCAAAGAAGTACGGCAATGTCTACCAGATCCGACTGGGCTGCAATGACATAGTGGTGCTGAATGGACACACAGCCATACGACAAGCTCTCATACAACATAGCAAAGAGTTTGCAGGAAGACCAAATTTCATCTCCTTTCAAATTATATCTGGGGGGAAAAGTATGACATTCAGCAGTTACAGTGAACAGTGGAAGGCACACCGGAGAGTAGCTCAATCTACCTTGAGAGCGTTCTCATCTGCAAACAGCCAGACCAAGAAGGCCTTTGAACAGCACATTGTGGCAGAGGCCATGGATATGGTTCAGAGTTTTCTCAGGCTGAGTGCAGATAGATGTTATTTCAATCCTTCACATGAATTTACAGTTGCTGCTGCCAACGTCATTTGTGCTCTCTGTTTTGGAAAACGTTATGGACATGATGACCCAGAGTTCAGGGCACTTCTGGGTAGGGTAGATAAGTTTGGAGAGACAGTGGGTGCTGGGAGCTTAGTAGATGTCATGCCTTGGCTTCAGTCTTTCCCAAACCCAGTGCGAAGTGTTTACCAGAACTTTAAGACTATCAATAAGGAGTTCTTTGCTTATGTGAAAGACAAAGTAGTGCAGCACAGAGACACTTATGACCCCGATGTAACTCGAGACATGAGTGATGCAATCATTAGTGTGATTGAACATGGAAAAAATAACATGTTGACTAAAGACTTTGTGGAGGGAACCGTGACAGATCTCATTGGAGCAGGACAGGACACTGTGTCTACTGTTATGCAGTGGATGTTGCTGCTCTTAGTGAAGTACCCAGCCATGCAGACCAAGTTGCAGGAGCAGATTGATAAAGTGGTTGGCCGTGACAAACTACCCTCAATGGAGGACAAGGTCAATCTGGCCTACCTGGATGCCTTCATCTATGAGACTATGCGCTACACCAGCTTTGTTCCTGTCACCATCCCCCACTCCACCACCACAGACGTCACCATCGAGGGCTTCCACATCCCCAAAGACACAGTGGTGTTCATCAACCAGTGGTCTGTGAACCATGACCCACAGAAGTGGCAGGACCCCCAAATCTTCAATCCCTCAAGATTCCTGGATGAGAATGGAGCCCTTAACAAGGATTTGACCAGCAGTGTAATGATCTTCTCCACCGGTAAGAGGAGATGCATTGGTGACCAGATTGCCAAGACAGAGATATTCTTGTTCTTAGCCATTCTGCTGCATCAGTGCACATTCAAGAGTAACCCCTCTCAGACTCTCACTATGGACTGCTCATACGGTTTAGTACTGAAGCCTGTCAAATTTACAGTTACAGCCAAACTAAGAGGGAGACTCCTTGGCCTTGTGTCACCAGCATAAATGAATGATACATTTTCCAATATATGATATATAACAGTGAGTATTAATAAACTAGCACTGAATGCTGTTCTATATTTAATATTTAAAGATAAATTCACACATTTGTAGGCAAGGTGTATCTTTTATTAATGTGAAAAAAATTGGTCACCATATTGTCTGGTAGTTAAAAGGAACTTCATCTCTTTTTAGCTATATAGTTAAAATATGTATAATATTTTACATTGTGTATTCATCATCCTGTGTCTGAAAAATATAAGCTATATTAAAAAGTGTTTCAGCGAGCAGTGCATAACTGTCTATATTATCAAAGTCATTAAAATATGTACTTAAGAATTGTTCATTTGCAGAAAACTGCTTTGATAGCTTTATGTTCTTCTTTTGCTTCATATGAATTGAAGAAAATACTGTATATGTATATGATTTACTCAGATCTGTATAAAGACTTGTATAAAGTGTTGATTATGAGTATTCATAACTGATGTATTTCAGGTATTTTAAATATTAATCATCTACCTTATATGTAAAGCCATCTACTGTATCCAGATGAAAAGAATAAACAGCCTACAGTGTATAGGTAATAAGAAAATAATGATCATAATCTAGTAGTTACCATGCAGTAAGTGAGACATAGCATCGCTGGGATAATTTAAAGTGAATTTTGCTTTTGTTGCTTTTATGGAGAATGTCCATAAGAGATCTTGGCCAAGTGGACTTACCCTTTTTCTTCCAAATCCTTTTTTTTATATATATATTTCACCTGTCATTACAACCCAGCTCACACTGGGTTCCAGGAAATTACTCATAACAAAACATTTTGTAATAATAATTTTTTAAAGTGCTGCTGCAACCTATGCCATTAATTATGAATTGCATGTATTAAGAAAATCATTTGATGTTTTGAATCAAAGGAATAAAACTATTTTGAATGTCCAAGAAAGCTACCATTTAAATTATGCATTCATGTTTTTTTTTCATTATATTAATTGAAAATAAGCTACTTTTGAAGATGTAGTAATTAAATAAAAGTAACAATTTAAAGCAATATTTTACAGTGTTCCTCTGTTTCGTCTCAACTCATATCTCAGGATACCTGTCACATCTATCATTAGGTTACTTCAGCTACAGATTCATAAGATTTCCAGGGCTAAACATGAGCAAGCAGTTGTTCCATGAAACTGTATTTTCTATGTTTCTGTATTAGTAATGCTGGCATTGCATAGTTTAATAGGAAATAAACACTTATAAAAATTACTATATCATATAATGCACTAAAACAATAAAACACAAAATGTTTTCATTATTATACTGTATAAATGTATACCTTCTCAGATAAATTAGACACCATATACAAACATTATTGCCTTGAGTGACTATTATTCAGCTAATGATACCTTCACATATCTTGATATGCCATGTCATGTCAAATACAAATAGAGAAAAGATTGGAGTAATTTGTATTTAAATGAATCCCCAGTAGACTGCTTTCCAATGATAATATCCATCCATCAATCCATCTTCTATACCAATTTCCTTCTTCAGGGACATGGGGAACCTGGAGCCTATCCCAGTTATAATCGGGCACAAGGCGGGGTACACCCTTGACAGGGTGCCAATACATCTCATTGCACAATCACATACAAATTCACACACCCATTCATACACTACGGACACTTTGGACATGCCAATCAGCTCACCATGCATGTCTTTGGACTGGGGGAAGAAACCGGAGTACCCTGAGGAAACCCCCACAACAGAAGGAGAACATGCAAACTCCACACACACAGGGCCATGGCGGGAATCAAACCCCTGATCCTGTGAGTTGAACGTGCAAACCACTAAGCCACCGTGCGCCCCAATGATAATATACACATGGTAAAAAAAATCTACCTGATGTGCATGCATTTTGCAGTTTGTCATGTTTTGATGCATGTACAAATGATATGAGGTGGCATGATGGCACATAAGCTGGTGTTTTTACTCACAACTCCAGGAACTGGCTTACTGTCTATGTGGAGTTAATTTGTGGTTGTTCTGCCTGTGTCAGTGTGTATTTGTTCTAGGTGCTTCAATTTCCTCACACCACCCAATGTAAATTGTCTATTTTAAATTTCCAGTAGTTATATGGAAATACAATTTTAACAGTGTATTAGTGTGTGTGTGTGTGTGTGTGTGTGTGTGTGTGTGTGTGTGTGTGTGTGTGTGTGTGTGTGTGTGTGTGTGTGTGTGTGTGCAGTCCCTATGATGGACTGGCTAGGACATCTAATGTGCTTTGCTCTTTTGCAAACAGTTTTCCCAGGATAGACTCCAGGTTCTCTGTGACCTTAATCAGGATAAAGTTGCTACTGAAAGTGAATGAATTAATTACATTATTCTTATTTGAAACCATGAAGGAGAGTACACTTTTTTCATGAAAGACCCTTATATTCTTTCCCTACCTGATTATGAAATTGATACCTACAAATGATCAAATAAACAATATCATGATTTAATGCTTATTTCTTCCCTGCAGTTTTGTTTACAGGGCCTAAAAGCACACAATATCTAAAAGCATCCATAATGATGTCAGAGAGAAAATTTGGTGTGAAATAAAGTATCATAAAGGAATAGTGTGGACAGATTTATCCAGTTATTGTGTCCTCAATCCTTTTCTTCTTCTGCATGGAGGACTGTCTGCAGGTCCTGTCCCTCACTTCAAGAAGGAAGACTAGGAAGACACTTGGAAGTCCATCAGCCAAATTTAGAAATTTTCTTTCTTTTATTGAATCACATTGTGACAGAGGCCCTGAATCTAAATTAATCATTGGTAAGAATAAGCTTAGGAGGGCAGTATCTTAGTCCCTCACATTAATCGACAGTTGCTGCCACTAACATAATTTGCACTCAGTGCTTTGAAAAATGATAAATCATTTCTGGGTAGGATGAATAACGTTGATGAGATCTGAGGTTGAGAGGCAGTCCTTGATTCCAAATTCAGTTAGAATGCTTATTTTGCTTATTTTTCAAAGCTACAAAGACTTATTCAACTTTAAGCAATATACAGTGGCAGAGCACAGATAAAGATTTGATTTAGAGATCATCATCATTGTGACAGAATATGCTGAGGAGGAAACTGGGCTTGGCAAAGTTTCATTCAGGCTTGCACAGTCTCTACTGCTCTACACCAAAAGTTACTCTTTCTGCCAAATATTAACTCTTGCAAAACAAGTTTCAGGAACAGATTGATAAAATGGTTAGTGAGCCATGCCAGACAAACAGGCAGGACAATAAGTATTAGGCCCTAGACATTAGGCCCTTAAACATGTGTATTTTAAATATCAATAATAATAATAATAATAATAATAATAATAATAATAATAATAATAATAATAATAATATGTTTAATTTAGCGCGTGGAGGCTTGGTGGTTAGTACGTTCGCCTCACACCTCCAGGGTCCGAGGTTCAAGTCCCGCCGTGTGTGCGGAGTTTGCATGTTCTCCCCAAGCTGCGAGGGCTTCCTCCGGGTACTTCCTCCCCCAGTCCAAAGACATGCATGGTAGGCTGTCTGAAGTGTCCGTAGTGTATGATTGGGTGTGTGAGTGTGTATGTGATTGTGCCCTGCGATGGACTGGCACCCTTGTGCCCGATGCTTCCTGGGATAGACTCCAGCTTCCCCGTGACCCTGAAAAGGAGTAAATGGTAGAAGATGGATGGATGTTTAATTTATATAGCGCCTTTTCCAAAACTCAAACATGCTTTATAATAATAATGTAATAATACATAAACAATCAACAATCATGTACAAACACAAAAAGTGAAATCACAGTACAGATAGTACAGTCATTGAGAGCAAAATGGTTAGCAACACATTAGGACAAATAACACTGAGAAAACAGATACGTTTTAAGTTGGGATTTGAACTGTGGGATGGATGAGATGCGTCAGATGAGAGTGAGAATGAGTAAATTCCAGATCTGGGGTGCTACTACACTGAAAGACCTGCCACCCATAGTAGCGAGACGAGATCTAGAGAGAGAGAGGAGTCCAAACCCAGATGACCTGAGAGAGCAGGCAGAAGCAGTTCACTAAGATAGCAAGGTGCCAAACCGTGAAGTGATTTATATGTAAGCATGATTATTTTATATTTAATGCGAAATGAAACTGGTAGCCAATGCAGTTCGGACAGGATTGGAGCAATGTGAGCTGAATGCTTGGTATGTGCAAGAAGTCTAGCGGCAGAATTTTGAATATACAGTGGTGTGAAAAAGTGTTTGCCCCCTTCCTCATTTCCTGTTCCTTTGCATGTTTGTCACACTTAAGT
>JAFFST010045874.1:77781-94815 GCA_022414735.1 Noturus placidus | reverse complement strand
CCACTTCATGATTGTGTCCCACCTGTTGTTGATTCTTCACAAAAAATTACAGCTTTATATCTTTATGTTTGAGGCCTGAAACGTGGCAAAAGGTTGAACAGTTCAAGGGGGCCGAATACTTTCGCAAGGCACTGTATTTCTACAAAAAAAAGAAACAAAACCTGTATATTGTGGTTCAGTACGTCTCTCTGTTCTTTACTTTATTGGTATGTGTCAAAAAATAGAGGAAACGCGTCCTGCTTTGATTTCATTGTAAGCCTTAATCATGATTGTAAGTGTGTGTGTGTGTGTGTGTGTGTGAGATCAGGAATAGAGCCATGCTACATTTATCAATCTGACTGAACGTTGCCTAGCGATAGTCACTTCTCGTTTGCATAAAGTTTAGAAATTTTTTCCCCCACTCTCACCACACACACACACACACACACACACAAAATGCTGCATCAATCTCAATGTTCCGAACCTTTAAAATCTTTTCAGATTCTCAGTCATGAGTCAGATCGCTCCCTGTAGTTCACAATATAGTGCACGTTTTGGATCTTATAGCATCTGATATCTAGCCTCCCCTAGATAGTGCACACTACTTTCATAAATAAGTACACTGGGTACACCATTTCTCTACCATTAGAAACCTTTCCGTCCCCGTGCTCTATGGAAATGACCTCGTGGGCTTCTGTCTCTTTCAACACATTAATCGCGTCTTCATCGGAGACGATGCTTATCTCAAGGGCTAAATGGTGCGTGGATAAAATTACGACTTGAGCTGTGAGCGTATTAAACCCATTTGCAGCTATTTCAAGGTTGCGGTTTTCTCATCCTACTATCGGATCTTTTTGTTCGTTTGAAGCATTTATTTCTAGAAAGAAGCGAAATGATCTGCCTATATAAGAAGAAAACGTTCGAGCTTGACATGAAGAATAATCTTCAGGAAGAGCTTCAATGATTTCATTAATTTTACTGATTTATTGTAATCAATGTGAGATAAATTTGACTCTATACAAGATATTTTCAGTTTGTTTGTTTGCAGTGGCTCGGTTTGAATGATGATAAATTAAAAACACCGGAAAATGATACGTGCGCTGGATCAAGTGCTATTTTTATAAGCTTCTAAACCAGGATTGTCAAACTCATTTTAGTTCAGGGGCCGCATACAGCCTAATTTGATGCCAAGTGGGCCGGACCATTAAAATTATAGTACAGCTCATCATAGCTATAAAAAACAATAAATTCACGTTTTCCCCTTTGTTTTAATGGAAAGAAGTACAATTACATTAGGATATGTTTTAATTTAATGAACTATCCTTTTACAAAACATGTTATGAACAACTTCAGATTTCTCAAAAAAATGTGCAATTTGCTTCAGTTTATCATTTACATGTGTGCATTACAACTGATCAGTGTTTGTACAAAGGCATAAAACTTTAAGTCACAGCTATTTAGAACTGAAAAATATGGTAGCCTATTGCATTACTTTTACTATTACTTATCAAGATATAGGAATTATTTTTACTGCATTTTCCACATGTGTAATAATTATCCAAACTTAAATTGACTCCCCACATCTTACAAACCAAAGTGGTGGCCATTTTAAATGTATAAGAAAGTAATAACCCGGCCTGTAAATATAAGATTTATACATGAAACATACATAAAAAATGCATACATAAAATTTATGACCAAACTCTTTTGTAGTGAAGCTGGTGACTAACAAATTGCACAATTTTTAGTTATTGTTACAGCAAGGATTCATTTTCACAGAACTATATTTTTTGAGTGCAAAATGTTTGATGCAGCATTTTACAAGAATTAGTCTAGTTTAGACTACTTTGTTTTTGCTCCTGCACAAGTGCATCAGTGTCAGGCGTCAGGTCCTGAGTATCAGCCAGATTCATAATGTCATTTAAGTGTTGGTGTGTTAGCCTTGAGCACAGTTTTGTTTTATTGATGCTCATTACAGAGAATACCTGTTCACAAAAGGTAGGTAGTCCCAAACATGCACAACATTTTTGTAGCTAGTGCTGTTAATTTGGGGTACCCTGGCAGGAGATACTGATAAAATGTGTCCAAGTCCACTGAGGCAAATGTGTTCTTCAAATTTGTATCACATTGCAAATCAATTATTTCTAATTGGATGTCGACGGGCACATCAGAAGCTTTGACTGTGAAGGGTGAGCGAAAAACTGCAAATTTTGTCTTGAGTTCAGCGAAGACCTGAAACCGTTTCTCAAACTCCCACAGCAATCCTGAAATCTTGTCTTTGTACCGTTTCATGCCAGCATTAACGACAGTCGCAGTTACATCTCTAAGACAGGGGACATGAGCAGGGTCACCACATGCCAGCTGTGTCTCCCACAAAGTCAGCTTCAACTTGAACGCACGTATGCTGTCATAATACTGTGTGACCACTTTTTTACGGCTTTGCAACATTTTGTTCAAATTATTGAGGTGCTCTGTAATATCCACCATAAATGCAAGGTCCTGCAGCCATTCCAGAGATTGTAATTCCATCACTGGCTTTCCTTTTGTCTCCGTAAACTGTCCAATTTCCTCTCGTAGCTCAAAGAAACGCTTCAGCACAGCGCCTCGGCTTAACCATCTTACTTCAGTGTGGTATGGCAGGCCATGGGTAATTTTATTGTCACTGTGAAGGCAGTCAAACTGACGATGATTCAGACCTCCGGCGCGGATGAAATTAACAGTTCGGACAATCACCTCCATGACGTGATCCATTTTTAATGACTTGCAACACAATGCCTCCTGGTGCAAAATACAGTAAAATGTCCAAAAAGCATCTCCTCCATTTGCGGCTTGTACTTTCTCTCTGAATTTTGTCACAACGCCTGCTTTTTTTCCGATCATTGATGGCACGCCATCTGTAGCCAAGCTGACAGCCTGCGACCAGTCTACTCCGACTCTGTCCAGCGCACAAACGAGAGAGCTGAAAATGTCCTCTGCTGTTGTGGTGTCCAACATAGGCACCAACTCAAGGAACTCCTCTATGATGGCCAATGTCTCATCAACTCCACGAATAAATATAGCCAGTTCAGCAACGTCTGTAATGTCAGTGCTCTCATCAATTGCAACAGAAAATGCAAGAAATGACTTGACTTTGTGTTAAAGTTGGCTGTCCAAATCTGTGGATAGTTCCGAAATCCTCTCTGCAATAGTATTCCTCGTCAGGCTGATGTTGGCAAAAGCGTGTCGCTTCTCGGGATATAAGAGTTCTGCAGCCTTCAGCATGCATGTTCTGATGAACTCCCCTTCGTAATACGGCTTTGATGCTAATGCTATTTCATTATCAATTATGTAGCTGGCTTTTACTGCTGCATCACTGACCTCTCTGCTCCGAGTGAAAACAGACTGCTGTTTCTTCAGACCCACCAGCAACTCATTTATCTTCTCTCGTCTCAGTTGTCCTTGCAGGCTGTCATATTTTTCACCATGCTGAGTCTCATAGTGGCGCCAAATATTTTATTCCTTAAACACCGACACGTGTTGCATACGCACCAAGCACACAGGTTTCCCATTCACCTCTGTGAATAAATAGGAAGCTGTCCATTTTCCTTGGAAAACTCTACGCTCAGTATCCACTTTTCTCCTTTTTGACAAAAACATTTTGGCTAATGAGGGTGTAAAGGCGAGTACAAAAGTAAGTAGGTGTATCGTAGTTATCACTGAATATTAGCTGTGTCTATCTCAGCATTGTTTTGTCTTTTTCTTCTTTTTCTGCTTCTTCTTCTTCTTCTTCTTCTTTCAGCTGCTCCATGTCTAAAATAGTGTGCCCCTAGCGGACAATTTAGGAATAGCAGTTTATTTAAAAAAATTCTAGTTCATGTCTCATTGAATTTTTCACTTTCAGATTTATCTTGCGGGCTGGATTGAACCCCTTTGCGGGCCGGTTCAGGCCTGCAGGCCATACGTTTGACACCCCTGTGCTAAACAATGAGTGTGGAAGGCGGTGTGTTAAATTTTTTTATTGATTAAAACGATTAATACCAATCCCCTCGAGTAAGCTATATCTTTCATACAGAGCACACGATGTAGCGTTTACATGTTAGCATATGCTAACCGCAAGCTCAGCCTGTGTAGCCGCTGTAGTTTTCATTAGACACATTTCAGTCCTCGTGCTCCATTGACACAACCCCGATCCAGACAGGAGCTGGGTTTTTTTTTCTCTCCTCCTCGCTGAAATATCCCAGGGTTCCAGTGGCTGATTGACGAGAAAAGGAAGGATGACATGAGGCAATGCGGCATATCCGGCCTAATCTTCCGGGTGATGATCCTATTGGAGGGAAGGGGAAACGAAGAGAAAAGGCATTCTCTTTCCTCCCTCATGCTTGCAGACTTTCTATCAAACGTAATGTGTTTTCTCTCTCTTTCGCTCTCGCTCGCTCTCTCTCTTTATCGCTATTCCCCCTCTCCCCTTGATTGTTAACCTCGGCTGGGGGAGGAATGCTGTCGAGGATGGCATCCTGTACAATTCCACTAAGCAAAATCCATCGAGGTTCTATCTGATGTTATCTGCGGCGGCTTTTGAAGGCTCTTATGAAGGCACAGGCGAAGCCGCGGCAATGTGAGGATTAAAAGTGACTTCAGTTCCATTAATAACGTGCGTGAATGGCTAATGCAGCTTGCTTGCTTGTTTGTTTGTTTGTTTGTTTGTTTGAGCGCGTCAGTGTTATCGTACTACTTCTTTGTCGGTCTTTAGTTCTCAGTTTAACATCATAGATTTGACTTTTTTTTTTTCAATGCAACCGGTTTTAAATGATTAAAGAAGCTGGGTAAAAAAAAATCTTGTACACTCTTTGAAGGTCTGAATCCCTAAACAGTGAAAGTTATTCGTAGACACAGTAAATAGCAACATGGCCACCGGTAATTGGCTCATTACTAAAAAAGAAAAGGCGTAAAAAAGAGATCGGTTTAACCATGTGAACTGTGCGACGGCTGAGCTGCTGAGGATTTCCTTTCAATCCGACAAGGTTCTATTTATCTAAACTGTTTTGAAAAGTGAAGCTTTTTTTTTTTAGATTGCCTAACGTTGCGTCAAGTGTTTAGATTGCTTACCATTGCGTCAAGTTGTTAGATTGCATTACATTTGTGTCAAACTTGTCAAATGTAGCATCTCTTGTAGGAGTGAGTCATGACAACTGCATTCACGTTGCGGTTTTGAAGATGTTACGCCATTCAGCCACGCCACGTCATTATTTCTACCAACTTCTGGACGATTTTTAAGCATTTTAAACTCACTTCATAAGGAAAACGTGTCAGGGTTGAGTACAGGATGGTTCTCCACTCTGTGCAGAAACGCTTTATTCCGGTTTAAGTCTTCAGGTCCTACTGGTGCACTAAAAACTAAAAAATCTTCCAGTTATGCAGCTCAGCTACTGCAGCGTATCGGCTACCGTAGACACACAGTAACGCTTCCTCTTTTTATAGGGCGCTATTACTTTTGTCATAATTTAAATGATTTGTTGAGGACTGAGTTTCACAAACTGCTCGTATTCATATTCATGTCTAAGTCATTCGGTGAGTCTGACTCCAATAAGTCAGTGGGAGAGTGAGTCAGTCGGTGAGTCAGAGAGTGGGTGATTCAGTCAGTCTCTCAGTCACTGAGTCAATCAGTCACTCAGTGTGTCAATCAGTCAGTCTGTGAGTCAGTTAGTCAGCAAGTCAGTTATTCAATCGGTGAATCATAAAGTGAATCATTCAGTGATTTATTCAGTCAGTGAATCAATTAATGCGTGAGCCAGTCGCTCAGTGAGTCAACAGGGCAGTCAGAGAGTTAGTTAGTCAAATAGTGAGTCATTCAGTGATTCATTCATTCAGTTATTCAGTCACTGAGTCAGTTAGTGAGTGAATCAGTCAGTGAATCAGTTAGTCAATCATTCAGGGAGTCATTCAGTCAGTGAAGTAGTTATTGAGTGAGTCAGTTAGTCAATCATTCAAGTAGTCACTCTTTCCGTGAATCAGTTGGTATGGGCTCGTTACAGGATGTATTGTTGAATTTCATGTTGAGAATCCTCAGGTGATTTTCATGTTATGGCCTCAGATGGTCAGATGGACTTTTATTGCTACTACTAAATGGCCCGGTGAATATTTCACCATTCCTGCATCAACACTGCATGGTGCTGTAAGCAGTTTATTTTGATAAACAGATTCTGGTCCTGTTTCTAAATTGACTAATAATCTCCAATAAGCGGAAAACAGAACAGAGTAAATAAGAATGGTTTATTCATGAGACACAGCATCTAAACAGGACATTAGTAGAACAGCCATGACCAGACACAGTTAGTGCGTGGACGAGTGAGTAAAGGCGGAGGTTCACTGTGTGTGATGCGTCTCAACTGGGCCAAGTTCTTCATACAACAAAAGGCGATGACTTTGAGCTGTCAGCGCCTTTTTCCTGCTTTTAACTCCCCAGGTGTGTGTTAGTTTTTGACGCCCTCGCTGTGTGTGTGTGTGTGTGTGTGTGTGTGTGTGTGTGTGTTTGTGTGTAACTGCCTCGTAGCCTTCCTCTCGCTTCCAATTCCCTATTCACCTCTGTGAATAGTCTGGTGTTGCTGTGAGTAAAAAAAAAAAAACACATTTTACAAAACCTTCAACTGCTGACAGGATCCAAGTCAATCTGAAATCTCAGCTTTTGTCCCCGGGAAGGACTGACAGTACAGAATTTAGATTTTTTGTTTTGTTTTGTTTATTTAATTATTTTTTTTCCCATATCGCTGGCTTACATTTCAAGTCTTCGGCATTACAATGAAACATCCCGAGATAAACAAGAGTTCAAGAACGGGTCCATAAAGTGTCACTTTCACCAAAGAGACGTGAGATGTTTTATTTTGTAGTTCCATTTCTAAAGGACTGCGAATGTCCGGATCAGAAATACGAAGGACAAGCTAATGAATGTAATCAAGCACAGCAATGCAGTCTTGCTGAAGATAAAATCCTTAAAATGTCTTATAAATGTGTGGGCGCTCTGAGAATCAGGTTGGGTTGTTGGATTATTTTTTTTTTGATAGCAGCAGTCATTAAGGAGAAGGAAATATATAATTAATGATTATTACATCTAGAAGGGACATTTCCCCTCCAGACCTCCAGAAGGTGCTGAAATTTCAACCACTTCTTCATTTGTTCTCCTAATTTCCTGTTTGTTCAGCATAAAAAGCACAGATTTCTGGGCCGTGACTGTCTTGGTTAGCTGTTTCGTTTTGCTTTATGCTATTGTTTGATTGCTGACTTTGGTATCTTGACCCTATATGTCCTTGATTGTTTAGACCCCACCCTATTTGGTAATAAACTTCCTGTAAATGGGCCCGTACTCTTCCTCACTGAGCCCTTTGTTACAGCAGTATACTTATATAGAGGATATCCTTATATATTTTTCAGACTTCAGTCTTTATATAATATTGATCTCATGGTAAATGATGTTTTATTATTTGTTGCATTTATTATTATAATTTGAACTACTGGGGGTTGAGTTCTGGCTGCTTTTACCAAGTGAGGAAGTAAAAAGCATTGGCAGGGACAATCAGGGCAAATCTACAGCGGTCCTTTTGCACAAATGTTTGGCTGTGTGTGTGTGTGTGTGTGTGTGTTGACTACAATCGATTGCGATGTCCATTCAGGGCCCTGTTTCTGGCCAATTTAAGCGCATGATCAATGCATCTCACCACACCAATTGATGCAACATGACTTGAATGATTAAAAAAAAGATGAAAAACGCAATTTTTCGTCAGACGCTACAATATCCCGTCTGAAATTCTGAGAAAGGGAAGCATGTTTGCACCCTGGTTTAACAGGGGGACAGAAACGCTGCGATACAGGAGGGAAGTTGATGCTGTTATCTTGGATTAACACAGAAAAACTCTACTGCGCTTTCATCATTCTTTCGCTCCCCAGCCTCTGTCTCTTATCTCAACATGAGGAGTTGGAGCAGACTAGAGAACATGGCCTGGTGTGTCATTTTATCAAACACTTCTCAGGTAAAAAAGCAGAGGAGTCAAGCGAAGAGAGCTTTTTGATATCATGCAGGACTGCACAAGCTCAACGGTCCGAGATCTGATTTATTTATTTATTTTTTCTCTGTGATAATATGATTTGGTATTCTTATACCTCTGTGTTATATCTCATCACCCTGAAAGCATCACTGTCTTCTGTCAGAAGGTATCGATGCATTCGCAACGTTTGAAGCCAATATACCAAAAGTAAAATACGCGTGCAGGCCTGGGGAAAAATTTTTTTGGCTAATATTGGCTTCCTCTTTATTATTATTATCTCATGTGAAAGTTCTGACCAGTAATATGAGTTTTTGTCCTGAACAGTGAGCAGTGTTTACTAGCATGCTAAAAGTTTACTAGCTACTGTATATCTGTAGCAAATGCGTTTCCTCTGTATTTCAATACACGATATACGTATATACGATATGCATCTCAATACATAGTGTACAAAACTATACAGAAAAATAATTTTAAATAAACTTAATCAAGTGAAATAAACACTTTTTTATAGCTAACGCCTGATCTGATATGATTCGGTTTAGCACTGATCTGATACGCTTCAGCTCAGCACTAATACAATTTGATTCATTTACATTTATTCATTTAGCAGACGCTTTTATCCAAAGCGACTTACAAATGAGAAATGCAAGCAAAGTGATATCAAGCAGAGAACAATACAAGTAGTGCTACTATACAAGATCTATTAATTGAGTTCTAGAAGAAGCAAAGTGCGCAGAGTAGAGGTGTAAGTGCATTTATTTATTTATTTATTTTTATGAGTTGGTTATGTGTTGATGGAAGAGGTGGGTCTTTAGCTGTTTCTTGAAGATGGTGAGTGAATCTGCGGTCCAGATTGAAGTTGGAAGTTCATTCCACCACTGAGGAACAGTTAGTGTGAAGGTTCTTGAAAGGGACCTTGTGCCGCACTGAGTAGGAACTACTAAACGTCGGTCACTAATCAATCGCAGATTGCGTGTGGGAACGTAAGCCTTCAGGAAAGAGTTGAGGTAGGAGGGTGCTGTTCCAGACAAGGTCTTGTAGGTGAGCATCAAGGCCTTGAATTTGAAGCGGGCATCAAGGCATGCTGCAACATTCTGAATCATCTGCAGGGGTCTAATGGAGCTGGCTGGGAGGCCCGAAAGTAGAGAGTTGCAGTAGTCCAGTTTTGAGATAACAAGAGCCTGGACTAGTATCTGTGTAGCCTGTTCGGTGAGGTAGGGTCGGATTTTCTTGATGTTGTACAGGATGAATCTACAGGACCGAGCAGTTGTTGAGATGTGGCCTGTAAAGGTCAAGCTGTCATCAAGAGTCACCCCAAGGTTCCTGGCCATCCTGGTTGGTTTGAGTGTGGTTATGCCAAGCTGTACAGTGAGGTTGTGGTTGATTGAGGGACAGGCTTGGATGACGAGAAGCTCAGATTTTGCCAGGTTGAGCTTGAGGTGGTGTTCCCTCATCCAGGCTGAGATGCTGGACAGACAAGCAGAGATGCGTGCAGAGACAGATGGATCATCAGGCTGGAAGGACAAATAGAGCTGGTTGTCATCAGCATAGCAATGATATGAGAAGCCATGAGACTCAATCACCTGCCCTAGAGATGTCGTGTAGATAGAAAAGAGAAGTGGACCCAGAACTGATCCCTGTGGAACGCCAGTGGTGAGTTGCTGAATTTCAGAAATGCCTCCACCCCATGATACCTTGAAAGATCTTTCAGAGCGATAGGATCCGACCCAGCGCAGAACCGTTCCAGTGATGCCAAGGATGGAAAAATGTTGACAAAATGATCTGATGGTTTGCAGTGATTCAGTACTGATAGGATTCAAATCAGCAATGATATTATTCAATTCAGCAGTGATAGGATTCGATTCAGCAGTGATACAATTTGATTCAGCACTGATAGGATTCAAATCAGTACTGATATGATTCGATTCAGCAGTGAAACAATTCGATTCAGCACTGATACTTTTAATTCGGTACTGATGCGAATTGATTAGGCCACTAATACAATTTGATTCAACACTGATATGTTTCAATTCAGCACTGAAATGATTTATGATTTAATTCAGCACTGATATGATTTTATTCAGCACTGAAATTATTTGATTCAGCACTGATATGATGCTATTAAGCACTGATATGATTGCAATTCAGCATGATTCAATACAGTACATTTCAGTACAATACAACATGCAAGGATTCAATAACATGCTGCCAACTCTGAGTTATTTATCGGAGTTCCAGTGTGCCAACATGTCCTTGCAAAAACACTTACTGATTGTTTTGTTAATTGTCAACCATCTAGAAGTGTAAAGCGAACTCTGAAAGAAACTGCTAATGCTAGCATTAGCTGTTGCATCTTCAGCTGTAGGATCTGGTTAACGCCATTACCCGTGCGTTGTTTGTTGGCATGTAACGAGGTTTGTGTTGCTGTGAGTGTATTTTATCGCAGTGCTGTTTTGTTGTTTTCTTTAATCCAAATTTGCTCCTAAGTTTGATTTAAATACTTTAGAGTCTCAGGTTTGAACGGTTTTCTTTTTCGATCTGAATCAGATCTAGGCTTATAAGTAACTATGGCAGCCATTTAGATTGTTAGACGGATTTTGCGACTCAGATAGGTTTCTATACACTCCTAATAAAGAACAGGTGGTTAAAAAAAATACAGTAATTACAATGCATATAGTGCACTGATGCTGATGCTAAATATTTTCAATACAAACAAATCCCACGCTAACCCCAAGAGCAGATTCACGGGGGTTGTGTAACATTTGCCGTTGCGCTTAAGGTCACAGCTAGAAACGCCGGGCAGTGCCGTAAGCTTTTTAAAAACTTCCCAGTTCCCCTGTAATTGTCAGGTAGGAGTTCTCTGTCTCGCCTACCTCAAGGTCACACGCGTTTAGCTTTCCGCTGTGAGCGTTAGCGCAGCGGTGGCCTCCTCCACTCGGCCTGTTTGCTCTGCTGTTATGGCGTCTGCTATTAGTGGGAGAGAGGCTAATAAACATCCTCGCGCTATTGCTTGGGTAACGGATATGTCAGTCATGCCAAGGTAATAACACACTGAGTGGCTGACTGGGGGACGCCAAGTGCGTTTGACCATCGCCCATCTGTTGTGTCGGGCCTAATGGATCTCCTACGTGCTTTTAGGGGGAAGAATTTCTTGTTTTTCTTTTATTAAAGTATGGCAGAAAAAAGAAGTGGTTTTTTCAGCTTTTTATTTAAAAGGGTTTTTATGGCATCCATCTGCTTTGGAATGGAAAATTAGCAATGGAGCTGAAGGACCAAATATGAGGATAATATAAGAAAAAAAAAAACAGAGAAGAAAATACAAATAAAAGAAAACAAACTGCAAAACTAGAGAACATTCGATAATCTCTTCATCCATTTATAGATTTGGTATGCTGAACGTCTGATAGAATAACTGAAACACATTCGATATGTCATAATTTATTCCAAAACCATGTTTCCATCAGACTTCATCATCCAACCTTGCACCTCAGACAATCCCTTTTTCTGCTATATTTAGGAATTTTCTCATTTCTCCTGATCCCAATGAGGTTTTGCAAAAAAAAAAATCTAAAATTGGAAACTAATTAAATGCACATGTAGAGCTCAGGCTCGTCCTCACATTAAAATCTGTCACGAGTTCTGTTTAAATGAATAAATGTAGTCCACGCATAACAAACCAGAGCCGGTTAACAAAAGCGATTGATGATATATCTGATCACAAACAAAAGAAGAGATGATCCTGCCAGATGAAGTATATACTGCACACTTCATAAAGCCCTATTTGGATGGGATTATTTTCACCTTGTGATGTCTGTAACCACATTTCCACACGTTTCCTCTGTGATAAAACTCTCACGTACTGTATGGGTGGCAAATAAATGAAACCTATGATAAAGAAGAGTGAACGTACGTCACACGTGATTGTACGGTGTTTTATACGCGTTCTTGGTTTGAATAGAGAAAATATTATTGGATTCTTGATAAATTTACAATTATATTGATTTATTGCTCATGCATTCATTTCTAGTACACTAAAAATGAGATGATATTGTGGTGTACGTCGATATATAGTGGCTGTCGCTGTCGTTATTACGTCTGGTTTAATCCGATTTCCTGTTTCAGGAAGCGTGTCATACGAATGCACCAAGCAGCAGTGGTAAAAATTTCAAAATGACTGATGTGTGGATCCTGACGGGACTAAAATCATCACAGCAGGGGTTATTAAAAAGGTGATTTGGTCTGTGATTTTCTCATAGGAATAGGAAGAAAATGAGTGACATGGCCAAACTGGATGGAAATAAAACCACAGTGGAGAACCTGGAAATAGTGGAATTACCCAGCATTACTGGCTAAATGTAATTCGGTCCAAATATGTCCATTTTTATTCAAAGAACCTGGAATTTCGGAGGGTTTAGAGCTCTTCTTTAATCTAATGTGTGCCAACATTATAGTAGCGGTACAGTTTAATTTAGGTTATTATATCCAACGCTTTAATAAAGACAGCAGTTAGCAATCACCTTGAGTGAATTTTTAAATAAATAAAAGCATTTTCCTATAAAGCAGTGTTACATAAACATGATTATTATGTATTCCTTTATTAATGTTCATTAGTATAACCTGGTCAGGGTCAGATCCCGAAGCCATTATTGTTTTTTTTCTTAAACTATGATGATGATTTATTATTATGATGATTATTATTAGCATTGTGTCATGCCAACCTTGGTTCAAGTATGAATATAACAATGTTCGCTCTGCAATTGGTGTATTTTATTTGATTTTAAATGCGTTTCTCTTGATGAAATGTTACAGAACAAAAGAAAGCATGAACAAATGATAGAGAGGAACAAGAACCTGGAAACGAGGACTGTTTCTCAATATTATGATTTTTTTTTTAAACAAAAACATAGATTTGCATTCCTGAGGGCGGCGGGGTGGGGGGAATTATCCTCCTGCTAAGTTATCGTGTAGGAATGACTCTCAGAAGGACACGAGAATGGAGAACAGTCCTACATTAACAATCTGCTCTTAAAATAATAAGAGAAAAAGAAAGAAATTTACTGAACACTGAGTCCCTATTATCCCAAATATTCATCGCTCAGACAAGACAAACTGTGCAAATGGCATGTTTAAATCTTCACACACTTGCCTCATGTGGATTTGTGGTGATTTTCTGACTCTCATGCAGATTAGCTGATGTAGTTCTCTGACAGAGATTTTTTTTGTTTGTTTTTTTTTTTTAAGTGTGTTTAATTCTTCAGTATAGAGCTTTTTTTTTTTTGCCTCATTTCTAAAGATGGATATAAACCAATTTATTCATAAATTGTTCACAGGAACATGTACCAAAGAAACAAAAGAAATGTTGTGTTTATTAAAATCCAGCTTAGAACAATTTCAGAAAAATGTTTGTATCCTACAATTCGCTCATTAGTTTATACTCAACCGAGTCACAGATGAATTGGACGTTTGTGCTTAATTCTGCCTTCTGAGACCCTTCATCTTCACCTGAGGCTTTTCAGAACCTCGAGTCGTTTGATTCTGTTCAGTCGGACGATTCATTCAGTTCAGTTCATGACCATTCATGAGTAAAAAATACTCTGCGAGTAACGACTGTACGTAAATATATTCATTTTACCAGAGCTAATTCCACCTAGTGCCTTCACACCAAGCATAGACCTGAACTTGTGTTTAGCTAAAATGCTAGCATTTAAAAGAAAAGTAGTTCAACATTAGACGCTAATTTAACTAATAGCAAGCTTGAGTCCAGTGAATAATTAGAACAGAAAAAAATCCAAACAAAAATGTTTATCATCTTTAGCTGATAAATTAAATGTTACTTTTTCTAACTAGCTAGCTAAAGTTAGCATGGGAGAGTATTGTTAGCTAGCTTGAGCACATAGAATAATTAGCACTAAAGATAAAACAAAATCCAAACAAATATTTTTTCTGAGGTACTTTATCATATTTAGCTGTGTTTAGATCCAAATTTAACAAGCTAGCTAGCTAAAGTTACCACAGGAGAGTATTGTTAGCTAGCTTGAGCATTGAGAATAATTAGCACTGAAGTTTAAAGAAATAAAATCCAGTCAAAAGATTATTTCTGAGGTAGTTTATCATCTTTAGCTGTCTTTAGCCTAGTAATAAGTGGTTCTGTGCTTCACTGTGTCCAGTGAAAACCCAGCGCTAACGTGTGTGTGATTAATAATGCACACCATTGTTTTTCAAAGTTACCTAAAAGTGCTTACTGTTAGACCCTCCTCAAATATTACGTTAACAGAGATTAGACGTTATATACTAATCACCAAACTCCATTTGAAGAAAATCTAGTAATAAAAATTCAACCTTAGATGCTAATTTAACTTGGTGGCTAGCTAATGTTATGAAAGGAGAATACTGGTAGCTAGCTTGGGAACACAAAAATAATTAGTGCTTAATCTTATATCAGTCATTTCCAGAAAAAAAAATCCAGTTTAAAGCTTTCATGTTTTGTTTTGTTTTGTATGTTAGCATATCGTGTATAGCATATCGTTTAGCCTAGCTTTGTGCCTCTCTGAGTCCAGAGGAAAACCCATTGCTAATGGCTGTGTTATTACCAGCGCACATCATCGCTTTTTAAATACACTGAAGTGTGTTCATCTGTCCTGAGGCTTTGAGAGGAGGGAAGAAAGGAAATGCTATAAGGTTGTCTGCTCGCGGTCTACTCCATCACTGCCGTTAAATGTTTGTTCATAAAGCAGATTGACCTTTTTCTGACTGATAAACTGCTTAAGAATATCTTGAAAAATTCGCAGCGAGTATCAGAGCTCGGTGATGAACAACAACAACAAAAAAGAGGTGGTTAGAGAGCAGGAGTGAGAGAATGTGACATTCTTTATAACCAGCGATTATTATTTAACAAAACAGGAGGGAATTGAACACATTGACAACATGAATGTGTGTGAGATGAGTGTCACAGGAGCATGCGAAAGCTCTCTCTCTCTCACTCTGTGTGTGTGTGTGTATAGGATGCCAGTGGAAATTCCGAGATGCAACAACCTCTATACGTTTTTCCTTTTATTGACCAACGTGAATAAAAACACACATGAATGCCGCAGTTCTTCTACAACATGGGTCAGGAGAAAGTTTCCGAAAAACATTCACGATATCAGAGAATATTTTGTGCCGGTAAATATATAATAAAGTGTATTGTGTATTATATTTAGGCTTGCTGAATTACTCTACAGAGTAAGAAGTGGAAGAAGCACGATGGCTAAAGCATGAAACTGAACATGTTCTATAAAATATAGAGGAACTGGTAGTAATACTCATTGTAATTTGGTTACTAATGTAACACTGGGAGGAGAAGTAGAGCTCAGGAGCCATCATCGAGCCCATTTCTGTCCTATAATTACTGTAGTGTTGGGTTTTCAACAACAAAAAAATGTCGAAATATATTTGTGGACCGTTGAGGTCTTTTAGGAATGGCCCTCGTGGGTGGAGCACAATGGTGACGGTGTTTGAGTTGTTCAGTCTTACATTACACAGCACACATGCAGAAATTGCTTGTGTTGATAATGTGTCGAGAGAGTAGGGTGTGGAGAGATCCTTTAATGTGTGTGTGTGTGTGTGTGTGTGTGTGTGTGTGTGTGTGTGAAGTTCCTCCAGCCCTCCTCACCACCCGAACAGCTCCCCCATGCCTCTTCAACGGCGCGATGGGGAGTGATTTACGCTCTGTGGGCGACCAAGTCTGTTGCACTTCATCTGACTCGGTGGGGGTGGAGGAAAAGGGAAGAGCGTTTCTCCAGCTCGTTAAACATTTGTGGGATGGTGCTGTCCGGTGTGGCCGGCACTCCCTAAATCTGTCCACCTGCAAAGGCAGGACGAAGTCACAAACTCAGCATTTACGCCAGACCTGACTCACAAAAAAAATAAATAAAGAGAGGGGGAGAGAGAGAGAGAGAGAGAGAGAGAGAGAGAGAGAGAAAGGATGGAGTTCCATTTACAAAGGAAGTGGAAAAAGTGCTCTTTTTGGACTGAATTAAAAAAATAAATATAATTTTTTTATTTAAATTTTTTTAACAAATTGGTTAAACCTTGAGCGCAATCCATTTTCAAAGAATTATATATAACCAGGTTTTATTTGCATTACTGATCATTGAAACAGCAACAATGCTAAAGGTCAGATGTGTATTTCAAGCTAAAAAAAAAAAAATAAAAAATTACATAAAATACACTATCTGGCCTTTACCTCCCATTTATACTGTACCACTTACTTAAATTTCCCCTCCATATTCAATTTGAACCTTTTCTGTTTTGTTTTCCCCCACCCTTCCTCGACAGATTGAAAAAGCAGAGATCGAAGCGTGTATCAGAGTCAGAAATGGCTACCAGGCTTAAAGAGGTGAGGCTGGATGAGAACTGGCAGCGGTATGTGACAGCCGTTAGGTTATCCGGCGTGATTTATTGCGCTGCGGCCGTATAGAAACAGCGCAACGCCATTAAGGTGAAAGATTGATAAGGGATGCCATGTACGGGATAAGGTTTGTAACAGAGACGCTATGCAAGAGCACGAGCTGCAAAAAGCCATCCTCATAACTCTGTGCTGTGAATCTGCAATATTCCTTTATCATTCCTTTATCTTTCCAAAGATCCATCACAGAAAATTACTTTCTAACAAAGTACAAAGGCTCAATGCCTGCAAGGCACTTCACTCCCCTCCCCCCAACTTCCTTTCTTTTATTTGTGCAGACATGTGTAGGCCTTTCAAATTTCATATTTCCTTTCATTTTCCTTTTCTGAACGCTTTCTTTCACCACTATTACTTTCACATGTATTTCTACCAAATTGCTCTTTTTTGATTCGAACGATCTAGGGCTGCAGGACTCAAAAGTGGAACTCAGGGACCTCCAGGAGACTAGAATTGACTGTTTAATGACTGGTGGTAAGTGCTGGGGGTAAGATTGGAGTATATATATATATATATATATATATACAGTGCCTTGCGAAAGTATTCGGCCCCCTTGAACTGTGCGACCTTTTGCCACATTTCAGGCCTCAAACATAA